>JAKSZT010054532.1:3010901-3037725 GCA_026826555.1 Tolypeutes matacus
GGGATGGGATGGGATGGGATGGGATGGGATGGGATGGGATGGGATGGAATGAGAATCAACTTGCACAACCTTTTTGGTTATGCTTAGAGCAGATGTTGGAACTATAATCTGGGCTGTGAACATGGCATGATTCTTATTTGAAATTCTCACTCTTCTTTGAAGCAAAGAACTCCCATCTTCTTCAGATATATTGAGCTTGCCACATGTATTTGTGCATTCTCTCTGTTTACAATTCTAATGGTGTGAGATAGAACATAAATAAACTGTTATGGTGACAAGATTTGAAGATATAGACTATGTTGAAGGTTGTTTTTTCTTCTTAATAAAAATGTCCAGTCCTATGCCTCCAAGCCGTTGCCCTAATTTCCTCCTTATTGCTTCACTAGCTGGTACTGAAGAAATGTTGGCCACGCACAACTCTCTGGTTCAGCTCTCTACATAAAGGGAGGAAGGCATGAAAGCTGGGAGCCTATTACCTGTATAACCAAAGAACAAATGCAATTAAGTTAATACTTATTGAGTATCTACTTATGCACAGAACTTTCAATTATTTAGTTCGCAAAACAGCTCTATAAATCAGTAGAATTATGCCCTTTTGCAAATGGGCAATTTTTGAGGCTATTATTGTTATTCTTAGTATGACTGTGATTCAACAGAAGGTACAGTGAACTTGGAGTCAGAAGACTCTTGATTACATCCCAACCATTTATTTATTTATTCATTCATTCATTCAAGATCCATTCTATTGAGCACCTACTATAAAAGAAATGCTTTAGGTGCTGAAGACACAGAGATGAATAAAACATAGTCCTTCCCCTCAAGGAGTTAACCATCTAATAAGTGAGATAATCACATAATCAGAAAATTAGAATTTGATAAGTGTAACAGTGTATTATGGAACCACAGAGAAATTGATGGCTGAGTTGAGTTGTAAAGAATGAGTAAGCTTTGAGAGAAGGAGGTGTCTGGAGAAAGGTATTGTGGGCAGAGGGAATGGCATGAGGAAAGGTACAGAGGCAAGAGGCATATGGAGAGGGGTGCAGGAAGACTACATGCAGTTCAATGTTGTTTTTAAACTGGTGAGTATTTTATAAATGTATTTTTTAACAAAAATAAATTTAATAGCCAGTTTTTAAATTAAGAAACTTTTTTTGTTCTTTTTTTCTGTATAATAAACTATTTATAGAGAAGTTTTAGATTGCATAAAAGTTCCATTGAAAGAATAGGGGATTCCCACATACCCCACCCCCTCACCCTTCTACATTTCCCCCTATCAATAACATCTTACATCATTGTGGTACATTTGTTACACTTGATGAGCAAATATTGAAGCATTGCTACTAACTGAGGTCTATAGTTTACATTATGGTTTATATTTTTCATTGTACAGTTTTATAGGATTTGACAAAATGCTTAATGGCCTGTATCCATCATTGCAATATCATTCAGAACAATTCAAATGCCCTGTGTTCCACCTATTCTTTCCTCTCCCTCCCCACAGAACCTCTAGTAACCACTATCTTTATATCAATGTTACAAGTTCTTTCTTCTTTTTTTAATGTACAAAATAGACTTCAAATGCAAAACTGTTATAAGAGACAGAGAAGGTCACTATATATTAATAAAAGGGGTAATCTACCAAGAAGAAAGAACAATCATAAATATTTATATACCTAACTAGGGTTCCCCAAAATATATGAGGCAAATACTGGTAAATCTAAGGGGAGAAACAGACACCTCCACAATCATAGTGGGTTGACTTCAATACACCATTATCACCGTTAGACAGAATATCTCGACAGAGGGTCAATAAAGAAACAGAGATATTGAATAATATGTTAAAGGAACTGATCTAATGGACATATACAGACCATTATACCCAAAAAACAGCAGATATACATTCTTCTTGAGTGCTCATGGATCATTCTCCAGGATAGACCACATGCTAGGTCATAGAACAAGTCTCAATGAATTTAGAAAGATTGAAATTAGGGAGGCGGCTGTGGCTCAATCAGTGGGGCTCCCGTTTACCATATGGGAGGCCCCGGGTTCGATTCCCGGGGCCTCCTGGTGGGGGCGGGTCCGCCCGCACGGCGTGGTTGGCTGACCCAGCGAGCACAAGCAGCAGGGGGGGGATGAATGAATAAATAAATAAAATCTTTAAAAAAAAAAAAAAAAAAGAAAGATTGAAATTATACAAAGCAATTTCTCTGACCACAATGGACTGAAGCTAGAAACTAATAAGGGGCAAAGAAACAGAATAGGGGCAAATATATGGAAGTTAAACAACACACTCTTAAACAATCAGTGGGTCAAGGAGGAAATTGCCAGAGAAATCAGTAACTACATCAAAGCAAATGAAAATGAGAACACAACGTATCAAAATTTATGGGATGCAGCTAAAGCATGCTGAGAGGGAAATGTATAGCCCTAAATGCCTACATTAAATTTTATTTCTTTTTCATATAATAAACTTTTATTTTTAAAGAAGTTTTAGATTACAGAAAAGTTACATAAAAAATTAATAACATCTTACATTACTGTGGTACATTTGTTATACTTGATAAACAAATATTGACTCATCGCTACTGAGGTTTATAGTTTACATTATGGTTTATACTTTGCACTGTACAATTTTATAGGTTTTGACAAAATGTACAATGGCTTGTATCCATTATTGCAATATCATGCAGAACAATTCCAATGCCCTAAAAATGCCCCATGTTACATCTATTTTTCCCTCCCCCACCCTCCCTTCAGAACCTCTGGTAACCACCCAAACCATCCCAAAAAGCAATGAGTATCTACACCTGCAAGCTAAAGCATTTCCTTCCATCTGCCCCATAAGATCTAAGCTCCCTCTCAATCTGAGGCAGAGAGGGCATCACCATCCCAAAATCCTTAAGGAATCCTTTAAGGAATGAACAAACATAAGGGGGGAAGGCAAACATGGACCAAAACAGACTTCTTATTGTTGTTGTAATGGAAGAACTTGTAACACTGATATTAAAAGAGTGGTTACCAGAGGTTCTGATAACCTTGTGTTCTTAATATAAAATAGACAAACCACCTGCCCACATTTGATCAAAACATGTCAGATCTCAAGTTTACTCCTATCAAAGCAGTCCCCAGGACTGCATGGCTGTCTGTCCCACTCTGATACATTTGTGATTTTTACCTGCAGAAAGCGTGATGGTTATAAATAAAGGGAATTGGGATTATATAGAAATGTAGCTTGTTACCATAGAAACATGCATGTGATAGCACTAGTACTCTTGAGACAGTATGAAGATGGATCCAAATCATAAAGAGAAAATAAATTAATATATCCAAAAGATTATAGAACTCAGCAGGGGTAACTGCTATTTTATCTGGGACAGGATGCTCACTTCTAGAATAGGATAGCTTGAACTCCCTGGCATTTTCTCTCCAGAAGCTGAAAAGCTATAATGCAGCCTAAGTGAAAGCAATGTGCATGGTGGATAGAGAACCAAGTGGTCTGTGATGAGGCTCGTGGGAATTATTTACTGGCAATGGTGAACAATGTTATAACACTAAGGAACTCTTGTGCTGCTAAGATGATGTACTTAGCGCTTGTGGGAAATGTCCCAAAACAATCTAATGACAATCTTGTCTATAGTTTTCTACCCTTATTTTTTCCCAAGGGAAATCCTCTTTGAAAGCCCTTTTATGACACAAGATGAAGTGGCAGAAAAGAATTTGAACTCCTGTTGCCCTCATCACTCTTCATGGTATGGCCATTTTGGAAAAATAAATTATGATTTTCAGTTAGCTCCCCTACCTCACACTGTATACCAAAACCTATACCAGATGAATTATAGGTTTAAGTATAAAAAATGAAACCATAAAAGAACCTAGAAAAAATACAAAGAGCTCTCTATATAATATTACAATTAGAGAGGGCCTAATTAAGCATGACACTGAAGGCAGTAACTGTAAAGGAAAAAATTGTTAGTTTTAACTACATACAAGGGAAGCCTTTCACACCCTTTGAGCCAGCAATACCATCTCTAATGATTGAGCCGAAGAAAATTTTTGAACACATGTATAAAGATGTATATATGTAAAAATATTACCTATATCATTGTTTATAATAGGGAAAAATTGAAAATAATATAAATGCCTATGAGAGATGATTAATTAAATGCTGGTACATCCATATTAAAATGATAATGTAGAAATGTTGCTACAGACATGCAAAGAAGTTATCAAACAACATTTTTATAAAAGTTCATTGAAATATATCATTCATACATGTACATACATAAACAATAAGTGTATAGTAAAAGTTGTGAATTTACAAAACAAATATGCACAACATCATACAGGGCTCCTATACACCCCATCACCAACACCCTGCATTGTTGTGAAACATTTGTTACAAACTATGAAAGAGCATTATCAAAATATTACTATTAACTATATCCCATATCTTACATTTGGTGTATTTTCCCCCCAACCCACCCGATTATTAACACCCTATATTAGTATTATATATTTGTTATAGTTCATGAGAGAACGTTCTCATATTTGTCCTGTTAACCACAGTCCATCTTCTACCACTGCATTCTCTGTGTTATACAGTCCCATGCTTTGTACAATCCATTCCAAGTGTACACTCAGTGGCTCTCATTTTCCTCACAGAGTTGTGCTGTCATCACCTAAGTCAATTTTAGAATGTTTTTATTACTCCACAAGGAAAAATCCCATATCCTCTTATATCCCCCTATTGTTGTCCCTTAGAATTGATATAATAGCCTCTTTGCCATTGCTGCAAAAATATTACAATATTACTCTTAACTATTGTCCATAAGTTTCAATAGTTGTAATTTTCTCCTGTAGCACCCTGCTCTTAACACTTTCAAACATTTTAGATTTGATCCTATTTTTAAAAATACATATTTATGTGAATAGAACATTCCTATATGTGCATGAAAATGTTAACAGTGGTTATTTGTGGGTAGTTATTTTTTCATTTATGCTCCTCTTTTTTATGTGTCTATGTATGCTTGTATGCATGTATATATGTATGTATGTTCAGTGAATAGATATTTCTGGTATAATAATAGTAGTTTAAAAACATTTTTAAAAAACTTCCCTTTTCCTTCTTTTCACTCGTGGATTTAGGTCAGATTCCTCAGGAAGGTTTTTTTTTCTTCAGCAAGCCAGTATAATTCCTGAAGTCCCCCCACTACCACCACCACCAACTCTTTAGTATCTTCCTATCTTGTAAGTTCTTTGAGGATTCATTTTTTAATGTTTCATTTTTTACTGTGTCACTGTCCTTAGGCATACTCAGTAAGGATTGGTATTGGTCTGATTTCCTCAAAATCTGCTTTGAAATCTGATGTAACAATGTTAACCTTTTTTTTTTCTTTATTAGAGAAGTTGTGGGTTTACAGAACAACCATGCATAAAATACAGGATTCCCATATACCACCCCATCACCAACACCTTGCATTGGTGTAGAACATTTGTTACAATTGAAGAAAACACATTTTTATAATTGTACTATTAACTGTATTCCATGGTTTAACTTAGGGTTCACTGTCTAGTGTGCTTCCATGGATTTTTTTAAAAATTTTATTCTGTTACCATATATACAATCTAACATTTCCCCTTTTAACCATATTCAGATATATATTTCAGTGATGTTAATTGCATTCACAATGTTGTGCTACCATCACTACCATCCATTACCAAAGCATTTCCATTGTAAGCCTTAACTCCCCATTCCCTATCCTCACCTCATCCCTTGGTAACCTTTATTCTAGATTCTGATTCTATGAGTGCAATGCTAACCTTTTAATGAGCTGAAATGGGCAGAAACTTGGCCGGTGCTAGCACAACTTGGCTATGAGGGCAGCATAGCTACAACAGCTGTCATCCCACTGCTCCCACAGGCTGACTTGGCTGGATGGATGGCTGGTAGCCGGCTGATGGAGCTGGGCCCTTTCTGTGTAAAACCTTCCCCAGACATCTTTCTTATTCAAGGAGGAGGCCCTTCTCAGGTTGTGTTGCTGCCTCTTAGTAATATCTGTATAGGTATACTTCCCTGCCAGAACCTCCATGTGTGTTCTCAAGAACCCTCAATGCTATTAACAAACAAAGGATAGGCAGTAAAGAAAAAAGACAAAAGACTGGGAGAAGTAGAAAGGATGAGGGGAAAGGAGTATAAAAGAATGGAGATATTCATGACCTTAAGTGCAGCAAATTGCTAAACCTAACCTAAAATATTCCTTGCACATCAATAATACCTACTGTTGCACGTGAAATTACTTTGCCAGGGAAAGCCTACCCAGATATAAGTTTTTCCAGAGGCCACACTGGCAGCCCTCCAGGTTGGAGACTTTATTGACCTCTGATAGAGCCTTCTCTTATAAAGATCAGGTGTTGCAAGAATCAGATGAGATAATGGATGCTAATATGTTTTATAAACTATAAAATAATATACAAATGGTTTATGTTTCTTTTTTAATCTCCTAAGAGTACTGACAGTGGTTTAATGTTGTACAATAGTCTCATCATGGGAATTTGAAACATATTTTAAACACCTGCATCTAAAGAAAGGCAAATCCATCTACAGAATAAAAAGAATTGAGTCCTGAGGGTGGGGAGAGGGGAGACTGTCTGGAAAACACCTAAACTGCGTATGTCTGGAGAGTGGTTGTCACATAACTATATTAGAAAAGCCTTGGATTTTCTGAATGCCCTCAGTTGATTAGAATTGTTTTCCTTAAGAGTAATTCCCCCAAAAATGCTTGCGATTTCACTCTGAGTGAAGCTGTTGACACTTCTTTTAAAAGTGTCCCTTATGCTAAATTACAATGGGAATGCATGTGGCTCCTACCCGAATGTATTATGGTTGAACTGTTTGAATGACTACAAATTAAAATATGATATGGAAGCGACTGAAAAGTAAACATCTGCTGTTCTGCTCCTTCCATAAAAACAACCTTTTTCCTTCCAGCTTCAACGTATGAGACTTCATATCAGTTCCTCACCTGAACGCATGACTCTTCAACCTCAGGACTCTCAGAATTAATGGAATGCCATCCTAAGGTTGTTGAGTTCTGCATTTCTGGGCATTTCATCTCTATGAAGAAGTACCCACTCCTCACGCCAAAGACTGAGCCTGAAAACCTGACCCTTGGCTTCAGGACTTCCTCAAATTTACAGTGCCTTAGGGGTCCCTCCTAAAGACTGTCTTATAGAGTAAGCATTTTCTGTGACTTTTCAGTGACTGAATTTTTATTTTCTTTTTTTAATAGGTCCGGTTAAAAACAAGAAAAAGGGTAAGTTAAGCTCCTTTTTTTATAAAATTTCTGCAGATGTACCCTATCATGTCTTTTCTAAAATTAGAAGAAAATATTAAAGCAGTAGGGTTTTTGCTCTATATTCTTTCAGCATTGGTTGTCCATTATTTTATTCAGTCACATGGGAACTTCTTGAGAATTGTAGCTTCTGAGGAACAAGAGGAAATAGAAATTGTTCTTCAGAGATGATCCCGGAAAAATGTGATTACTTCTCTAGCAACATATAAAAGTTATTTCTGGTTTTCTTTCTTACTCCCTCATCTGTACAATCTGTTTTATACCACTTTCCTTCCTTCTTCCCTACTCTTTCCCCTTCCCTTATATTTTGTTCATTTTTCCCTCCTTTATCAAATTGGTGATCAGATATGAATAGAGTTCTGAGATAGCTTGTAGGGACTATGTGTACTTCCTCCTGAGAGATGCCCATACCCTATTTCTTGGCCTTAAAAGCTATCCCTATTCTATTTCCCAAATGGTCAGGAAAGGTATTTCTTTTTTTTTTTTTTTTTCTTTTTTTTTTTTAAGATTTTATTTATTTATTCATTTATCCCCCCCTTGCTGCTTGTGCTCGCTGGGTCAGCTAACCACGCCGTGCGGGCGGGCTTGCCTTCACCAGGAGGCCTCGGGAACCGAACCCAGGGCCTCCCATATGGTAAACGGGAGCCCTACTGATTGAGCCACAGCCGCTTCCCAGGAAAGGTATTTCTTGCTTGGGGGTTTCAATATCATTTTCTCTGTGATGGAACAGGTAGACTTGAGTGTTACCCAGATCTATCTGGGCAGTTCCATCGTGCCATTTTTGGGTCAGTAAGTTCCCAGTGCATTTGCAATGGAACTGGTCCACTACTATGAGTGCTTGAAGAGGAGAATCCAAAGACAGAACATGCTCCAAAGACAGGATTAAGCAATATGGTCTACTCCTTAGGACCAAAAGAACCAGCTATGAAACCAGTTTAACTACCTATTTGTTTCTGGATTCTGACCTGGGAGGAAGGTAAAGTGTAACTAATGATTTTTTATGAAAATGCTTTAAGTGAAATGATCCTATCTAAGATTTCTGGAGCTTTACATAGTAGATGAGCAATGCCAGACTAGGCCAAAGATACTGGCTTCAGCTGTACCCGCCACTTCTCTGAGCACCAGGGTACTCTGGCTGCTTGAGGAGACATGATCCAAATGGAAAATCTGTGTCCCTGGCGTAAATAAGGTGAGGAATGGCCTAATTTCCTGAGGGCCTGATCTGAGCAAGGTTGGAAAACAGCCAGAGAGCTAGAGTCAGTGAGAAAACCTTTCTACTGGGGCCTGGGCATTCACCACCAAGATATTCTGTCTCTTAAGAAAGTAAATTTTATTTTTAAGCATGTAGTTCTTAACTTATGTCACATCCCTTTAAGACAGAAAGTATAACCAACCTAGAAAGTTCACTTGGCTTGACAAGGACCCTCTCTGCTCCTGACACAAGCCCAGGGATGACATTGCTTCTTAAAGGGTGCACTAGAGAACGCTTTCTAATTACAGTTAGTCTTCTTTTTCACTCACTTATTCACCAGTGAATAAGTATCTTATATTTGTCAGGCATTAAAGATATAAAAATGAAGAAAAATGTTCTCTGTCCTCAAAAATCTCCCAGTGTAGTTGGACTCAGGGAACTACACACAATTACAATCTAGCATGAAAAAGGCTAGCATTGAAGCAGGAAGAGGGTGCTGTGGGAATCCAAAAAGGAGCAAGTCATTCTCTCTAGGGGAAGTAAGGGAACATATCAGAGAGAAAGCAGTGTTTGACCTGGACTTTGAAGGATGAGGCAAAAAGAGGAGGAAGAACATTCCAGCAAAGGGAACAGCATACCCAAATATCTCAGAGGCATAACAGAACGTGGCTTGCTCTAGTGATTGACCAGCATATAAGGGCATGTGGCAGGGGGCGGGGAGCAGCACCCAGTAGCGATGTTATCCAGTGTGTGAGCACTGAGAGAACACAGTTGCTAGTGGCAATGGAAAGCAATTGTCTAGGCTAGAAGCTCTAAAGTTTACAACTCAGAGATTCCAGTGCCTCTGGCAGAGACTCATATCACTGCCTGGCACTGCCACCTTGTGTATGGGCCATTATTGAGAGGAGAATACACATAGGCCTTAAACATTTACTGTGGCCGAAAGTGATTTAGAAACCATTTAACATAAGTTTCCTGGGACACAGTGAATAGGCACATGCCTGAAGAGGTCAGTTGAGTTGTTCACTTAATTTTCACCCTGTAATAGAATTTTCCCCCTCACACCACACAGATGTGTGCACATACGCTCTCACTTTCTCTCCCCCATCTCTTCCTAACTGCCACCCCCCTCCCCCCGCCGGTCCCCCCCGCCAACATACACTCTTTCTCTCACTTTCACGCATTCGCTTTTAATTGTTCTTTCAGAAATTTGGGATTAACTAAAAGGCTGGGGAAATGCCCCTTTCATGTAGTTTAGCTTTGAAAGGAACGTGTGTGTTCTTTCATCTAAGGCTATACAGGGTAACTTTCTACGCACAAAGATCTCTGGGATTTGGTATAATGAAGCACTCTGTTAAAGTAAGATATCTGGAGAAGGAATGCAATCTTCTAAGTTCATCCTCTTGGTCCAGGGGTCATTTTGTACATGTTCCTCTCAGGACCCAACTTTCTGCAAGTACACAAGTATGGGAAGCACACTTGCCTCAACCTGGTTGCTGATTAGCACCAAGGACCAGCTGCAGTACTGGATCACAGCAGGAGCTTTTTCCCAAATGCCTTCTAACATTTTCATAAGTGAACATTCTCTGTTTACAAATGCAACCATTATTCTCTTTGACTGGAAGAGTTTCTGGCTGTAATTCTTCCAAAATTACATTAGCAATCCCTGGAGACCCACATTCTTGAAGCTGAAGTTCATACTACCCACAGAGCACCCTCTAGCTTGGAAATCACTGTTAGGCCTGGAAATGCTGGGACATAGGACAGCCTAATATGCACTATCCTATGTGTCTACCCCATCCAGAGAATAATGAGGGGGAAGTAGATCTTACAATAAGGGTAGGTAAGTTTTCTGACTGCCAGGGGTGAATCAGTCCTCCTTATAGAACCTTAGTCTTGGAAAGAAACTTAGATCATTGAGGCCAAGCTCCTTATTTCACAGATGGAGAAATTAAGGCTCAGGGAGACAAACGGATTTGCCCAAAGTGTGTCCGTGGCAGAGGTGAGGCTTACATCCTTATCTCTTGACTACAGATTCCGTGTTCTTTCCACTACACTAGCTGGAATTGAAATGTGGGCACTGAATAAGCCTTACTTGGAAGCTGCCCAAATCTGAAGGGAGGTAGTTTTCTTGTTTAGCATCTTGAAATTGGCTAGATCTAGAAACTGGGCAGATTCAATCTTTTGCTAAGTGCAGGAAGAACACTAAATTTCATGCCTCTAAGTCTTTAAGGCTACAGGGACTCTTCCTGGGAGAGATGCTCTCTGGACCTTCCTTCCTTCTTCCCTGGGGAAGGGGCCCCACAATGACCCTGTTTTTTCACTCCAAATGCAGGTGTGGTTAGACATGGACAACTGGCTTTGTGAGTGACATTGCTGTGAGCATTTGGTTTCTTGTCCATGAGGCATTATTCCTAAAGGAGCACCTGATTAATCAGGTCAGGATTCTCCTGCCAAAGGAAAGCAAGTCTGGGAAGCAGGGAGACCAAGTCAGTAAGAATGCTAAGTGAGACTTGAAAGGGTTGTATTTAAAACTAAGAAAGGATCACAAATGAAGACACTTGATGGTGTCTGATGAAAGGCTTCCATTCCTGGGACTTCCACAAAATTATGAGAAGGTGGTGAGGGGGAAAGAAGGCAGCCATCTATGACCACCTGCGGTGCTTGAGAGGGAGCTGCACAAAGCAGAGGAAGTAAACAGGAGGAGTTGGAGGTTTGGGTTCTAGACAACAGTTATGACTCAATTAACATAACTAAATCCTGATGGGAAGGTTGGGTGGCCTGGAATATGGGTTTAGGAAAACTTGGACTTTCCTAGAAGAATCACAAGGAGGAAAGGGAGAGTAGTTGGTGGGCTTGATTAATAATGCATTGGAGAATAGGGCTTCTGAGGAAAGACTGGGAAGCTGAATTATTTAGCCTATAAAAAAGGAGGTTGACAAATGTAAGATATGGGTTTTGTTAGTAGTAATATTTTGATGCTGCTTCATAGTTACTAACAAATATTTCACAACAATGCAAGGTATTTGTGGTGTGTATTTTGTGTGTATGGGAGCCCTGTATGATGATGTGCATGTTTGTTTTGTAAATTCACAAATTTTACTATACATTTATTTTTATGTATGTTCATATATGAGTGATGTATTTCAATGCAATTTTATTTTAAAAAAGGAGGTTGATAGGTGACTTAATATCTTTGGGTGTATGAGGGTTATTATATGTATGATGGTAACCATTCTCTCTCCACAAAGAATTGAATAAGAGCTTAAACAGCCACAGGAGAGATTTCAGTTAAATATACAGAACTTCCTAACAGTGAGGGATGATACATATTGGAACATGTAACCAAGGGAGTTTGCAGAATTTCCTTTCCCACAGATATTTAAAAATAGGGTTTAGAGGGTCACCTGAGAAAGAAAAACCTGCTGCCTTCTCCTCAGCTCTCTCTACTCACTGCCTCCCCTTCTTTCCCGGCCCCCCCCCCCAATTCCTCTCCTCTCCCAAAGGACTTCTCCTTCCTCATTCTCAACTAGCACTACCTCCATCCCAATTCCCATTTCCTGCACATCCTGACGGGATCGAAAACCTTCCTGGGGCTAGCTGATGGGGAGAGCACAGCAGAGCTTTCAGGAATGTTCCAAGGTCAGGCTGCCCTCCTAGTGCCCTCTTGTTATCCACATCAAGACCACCAACCTGGGCAGTAAACATGAAAGCCACACCCTTTAACAATTCTCAAAAGAATTCTCAAAGTCCAATTCTCAAAAGAACCACAAAGTGACCGTATAGGTCTGGCCACTTGGTAGTAATCCTTTGGACTCAGCTGAAATGTGACCTTCTTTTTGAAGCCTTCCCTGACCTCTTAAGTGTTTTGGCTGTACCACTAATGTAGTACTGTTGCCGGATTTTCTCTAGGTTCTTGGCTATGTTACAAAAAAGAATTTAAGAACATGCCAGTTTAGTTAGGCCAGTAGTTTATTAAGAAAATGAGAGAAGAGAGAGAAAATAACAGATTACGGGTCCCAGGTATACTTGTGGGCTGGTCCAGGCAGAGAGAGAAAAAGGGCATAAAATGGTTAAAAAAAAAAAAAAAAAAAAAAAAAAGGGCCGTGTTGGGGCCGCGGGCGGGTTTTTTTTTTTTTTTTTTTTTTTTTTAAGATTTTTTTTTTTTTTTTCATTTTTCCCCCCCCCCCCTGCTGCCTGTGCTCGCCGGGCCAGCCAACCACGACGTGCGGGCGGGCCCGGGAACCGAACCCGGGGCCTACCATATGGCAAACGGGAGCCCTACTGATTGAGCCACAGCCGCTTCCCTCTCTCCTGGCTTTTTAAACCATTAATTATTCCTCCCACTTGCTAATTTCAGGGAGGGGTCCCAGTTGTTTGCTGTTTTGATTGATTACCCCACCCATCAATCTCCCAGGGGGCCCAATGATAAGGCCCCTTGAGAATATCCGGGGCTATTCCTTGATCCCAGATGAAATCCCATTCTAAATGGAGTATTCTCGCAGGTTCTTCCAGCAGCTTTTGGGGGAGGGGAGGGGGGAGTCTTTCCCTCAAAGGATTTCCAGATGGGATTCCATGGCTACATGTTTCAGGGCCGTAGTTTTCTTCCAGGTCCCAGATTCGTCTTTTCATTCCCTAAACTAGCCTGCCCCAGTACTTTTCCTATACTGTGACAGTGTCTGTTTCCTCATTAGACTGTGGGCTCTTTGAGGGCTCTTTATTTCTATATCCCCAAACATAGTTCAGAAAATGCTTATCAAATGAAATGGGGTGGGGACACTGTGTGTATGTTATGTGTATGTAGCACATGTGATAAAAGTATCTAGCTCTTTAACAGCAAGTACTCCCAGAGGACAGACTTTGCATCACTGGGAATCTGTACATTCCCTACAGTAAATACCTACAAATGTAACACTGAATCTTGTGTTTCAGGAAAGAAGGCAGGGCCTCCTGGGCCCAACGGCCCTCCAGGACCTCCAGGACCTCCAGGACCCCAGGGACCCCCGGGGATTCCAGGAATTCCCGGAATTCCAGGAACAACTGTTATGGGACCACCTGGCCCTCCAGGTCCTCCCGGTCCTCAAGGACCCCCTGGCCTCCAGGGACCTTCTGGTGAGTTCCTCTGTCTCCCTAACCTCCTAGGCTCCTTATAAGTACTTTAGTAGAGAGGAGTGTGTGCTCCTAAGAGAAGTTTCAAATGGTGATGTGGTTGGTGTGCAATAAGAAATGCAGATTTCCTAGCCCAATGTAGAGCTAGGAAGTGAACAAGCTAGTATGACCTGGCCTGCTCTTCTAACTTCTTTTTGCACCTGACAAGGACAAGTCACCTGTCCTTGCCCCATCTCAACCCTTGTAACACAGGCCTTTCCTGACCCTAAGCCTCCCTGTGATGGACCTGTGCCTGCCAGTAAACTCCTATGAGCCAAATAACAGAGGCCCAGCAGGTTCTCTAGAGTCCCTTTAGGGGGTGAGTTTGGTCTGCTCTGAGTCGCAGCATCTAGCTCCACATGCTGATGTTTTCATGGAACTAGACTATAAGGAGGACCGTTGAGGACTGGACAAAGTGGCAGTTTCATCCCATGAACTCTGAAGGGCCTTTCCCACTTTCCCATAGAGGTAGACAAGTAGTCATCAATGGTCAAGGAGTTGGAAGCCTATGAGTCCCTCAGGCTGTGGCACCAAGACCGTCCTGTCCAGGAACTAAGTGCTTCTTGAACTAGATCCTTATCCCCACCACACTGCCTATTCGAATGCCATTTATAATCCCTTTATTTCTTTCCCCTTGGACCCAGAAGGGCATCCAAAGGTATGACTGCAGATCTAGACCTGCCCAATCGGTGTTGATAGGAGTCGGATTCCCTGGGCTTATGGCAATTGTTACTTCTTTCTCCTGCTCACCTCCTGTTTCTTGGGGCTTTGCAGAAATGAACTGGTTATGGCTGACTTCTCTAAGTCCAAGAATTCTGCAGCAACACCCAGCTTTTTTGAATCATAGTTCCAGCATGGCTAATGTTTCACCATGGCTGTTGGCACAAGAGATAGTTAAGGATTATTTTCTCCAGTCATTCTGCAAATATTAATTGAATGCATTGTATGTTCAGGAGATATAATGATGAGTGGTCCCTGTCTCTCCTAAAGGAAGTGAGAGACCTTAATGGTAATTGCATACGGTAATAGGCTCCATGAAGAAAATAGACAGGGAGCAAAAGACTAGAGCAGGGTGGTAGAGAAGCACAAACCCTTGTCTCTGTGGCTCACAGTGACAGGGATGCCCTCTCATCTCTGCCTCTGTGTGTTCAGTGGGACTTGTCTTGGGCCAGAATTGGCAAGAGGCCAGTTTCCCTGCTGGATGCTAGGCCCACTGAAGATGCAGATCAAGGACAGGAAAGAGAAGAAAGGGGTATCCTCTCCCATCCCAGGGCCTTTCCTTTGCTCTCTGATTCTCCCTCCAACTCTGAGCCTTGAAGAATAAAGCACAGACACAACTGATGGCAGGGAGCAAGGCTCACTGCCGCCACTGGCTGCCTAGGTGAGGAGAAAGGAAAGTAGAAAGAGCGTGCCCTCTAACTGGCCTTTCCTATTTTGCAGGTGCTGCTGATAAAGCTGGAACTCGAGAAAATCAGGTTGGCTGGGGCTTGCTCTCTTCCTGGGGTAGAGGGAAAGCCATAGGCTAGAGCCACCTTGACTTTGCTCCCTATTAAATGAGCCCCTGAGGCTTTATTTTCTGAGGACACCCTAGACTTTCTGAGGTTGTTTTGTTTTGTTTTGTTTTGTTTTGTTTTGTTTTTTACTCACAGTCCTCTCCCATCTGTATGAATAGGAAAGCTTTGCCCAAGGGCCTGCCTTCAGCTAAGGGAACTGAGTCTTGCCAGGCCCTTCTCCTCCACAGGAGACCCAGGGTCACCATGAATCCAAGCTCAGTAAAGCAACTTAAATGAACTGCCAGTCATATCTACTTACCTGGGCCACCATCTCCCCAGCCACCTCAGACACCTTGTCAACACTCAGACCACCTGGGATCAGGAGCTTAGAAGCTTAAGAGTGTGTCTTTGAAAGACAGCCAACCAGGTCCAGGCTGCTGGCTTAGTGGCCTGAAGGGCTCCTCCCTAGTCTCTGAGCTTCCTAATCTCTCTCTATTGGCAGATTCTGCTGCCTGGCCTGGTCTCGTCTCAGCCTCCTTCACTACAGCTGTTTGGCCACAGTGCTAAATTTACACAGCTGCACAGTACTTGATTTTTTTTTTTTTTTATTTTGCAGGGCAATTTTATGTCCGTCACCTCATTTGCTCTTCAAACATCCCGGTGAGGGAGGCCAGAAAGAGATTCTTATAATCCCCATTTTACAGTTAGGGAAATAAGGCTCAGAGGCATTACATTTGACTAAAGTCACATAGCAAGGAGGTGGCAGAGCTATGAAATCATACTACCCTCTAGTAGAAATGGAGTCACTAGCATCCCAAGAACGGGGGTGGGGGGGGGCAGGGAGTAGAATCAGGATCCCAAAGGAGACTAGAAACCAGAGGTGGAAACATGGAAACTGGTAGCTGAATAATCCAGCCATTACTCAGTGACCACTCTCTGTCCTTCTCATTCTCCCAGCCAGCTGTGGTGCATCTACAGGGCCAAGGGTCAGCAATTCAAGTCAAGAATGGTAAGAGTCAAAGTAAGCTCTCTCCCTAAGAGGAGCTCCTCCCCTCCCTTACCCCTAACCTCCAAATTATTGTCCAGGCCTGCAAAGTACCCTTGGCCGGCAGAGAGGGCCATTCACTACTCCATCCCGCCCTCTGCTGGCTGTCCTGCACAACTGCTTGCACCAAGACCAGTTGCTACACCCAAATTGTCTTTAGAATCACTAATGATGAAACTGAAAGCGACTTAAGACAACATCTTACCTGGGGGTTCTTGGGGAATAGAGGTTGTATCAGAGTCACCCTAGGTATAGGTGTAGTTTGATAAGCATTTTCACAATACATATTAGAGAAGGTAAAACTACATAAAATTCTCCTTGTCTGATGGGTCCACACAGAAAATGTGTGGAGGGGGTGTTTCTCTCTGGGGTGGGGAGCATGTTAGACTCTCGAGGAGGGGGGCAGGAGATACTAGTGTCTATCAAAAGAGGGAGCAGATTAATAAGGTTGAAAAACACTGATTTGATGTAATCCCTGCTTTTAAAAGATGAGGCAGCAGAGTCCCAGAGGTTGGATAATACCATAATAAATCACTGCCTTATATTTGTATGGTACTTGAGAGTTTTCAACATACTTTCTTTGTCTTGTATTTCATTTGATCCTCACAACAACCCTGTGGGGGGTATTTATAGAGACAGAAACTGAAGCTCAGAGAGGTTAATTAACTTGTCCGAGATTTTATAGCATAGAAACTGGGGTTCAAAACTACATCTATCAACTCTTTCCACTACACAACGCTGCTTCAGTTATGTGTATGTACATTCCACTAAATGATTAGGTTCGTTTTTCCCCGAAAGAGACATGAACATTCATTAAAGAACAAAGCTTTGAAATAATGTCCAGTCCCCAGGATGAACAAAGCCTAAAAATCATGAACCCCCAGGAGCCTTGGGAAGCAGCAAGCTAGCCAAGATGCCAGATGCTTACAGAGCTTGGAGTTGAAAGGAGGGGCTGTGAGTGTGGAAACACTAAATGAAGGTTGAGAAACCTGCAACCTGAGGAGAGCCTCTAAGAGCTTCCTTAATGATTGGGCTTGGCAACGCCCCTGACTGCCACCTGGATGCCCGACTAATAGCTTCCAAAATGTAAAAATAAAATAAAGAACAGAACGGCACCCAAACCAAGCAGTCCTGCTGGGATCAGGTGCCATGAGCTCCAGGGTGCTGGGTGGGTCATGATCACCATCTATCCAGGGACAACTGAGACAGGTAGGAAATAGATTTGTTTGGATGCCTGGAGGGGTAGCCTCAGGGTTTATTCTGTGCCAGCAATTGCCAGTTTTGCTACCACTATCACAGAACAAGATTGTTCCTCACTCCTGGGCCAATCCCCAGTCCTCAAGTGCTGAACTTTGGTTCTACCAGAAGCACAAGAGAAGGAGACAGGGTGAGAGGATGTCATGCAGAGCATCCCATAGAAGGGACCTAACACCTATCCTGTCTACTTATCATCTCTAGGAAAGATGGCCACCTTTTCCAGAAGGCCTATTTCCTCACACCTCAGAGAGGCAGGCCTCCTGAGACTCGCTCAGGATAGATATCCAAAATGTAATTTTTTGGTGAAGAAACACAATTTCTTGGGTGATGGTTTAGAGGGGCAAAGGCCCTATGGGCTTGGACTCTCTCCTCTCACAGTGGAAAAGAACATCCCTCTTTCTGCAGGATGGAAAGGGAAGCTTTTTCCCCCTCCCCTTGCATGCTGGCTCCCCCTCTCCAGCCAAGGCAGCACGATTACCCCTCCACCCTTGACTGGGGTGGGGCTAAGAGATAGATGCTTTGCCAAGGGTGCCTCAGCTCCCAGACTCCCTCTCCTATCCCTCTCGATGTTTCTAGTGCAGCTTTACGGTCTATCCCTCACTCTCATGAAGATCCTTCTCACCTATGGGGCTTTGTTACTGGTGGCCATCAGCTCTGACCACCATGGAGTCTGAATCACCCCTGATTCCTAAGGTTCTCCAGATAGACAGTTCATTGTGCCAAGTGGTTTCCTGAGGAGCTGGGGAGGCTTTCCAGAAAGTAATGGATGTGGAGGAGCCATGAAGAGAAATTTCTTGAGGGGGAAAGGACCTATGAACCTAGGAGACAGGAGAGGATTTCAGGAACTACAACTGGAAAAGTAAAATTGAATAGTAAGACCTAGCCTGCCACTCGGTGCCTGGATTTTGCATATGCAGGCCCCAGAACAACAAAGATAAAGGAGTGTGCCCACTCCTCTTACCACCCCCACCACCCCCAAATTCCAGCTCAAAACTGTTGGTTAAAGACTATTCCCAATGAAGGGGTCAGGAAAGGAGAGAGGAAGACAGACAGGCAAACCCTAGGGGGCCTGAGGCAGGCCTAGCAGCCATCTTACAAATAGAACACCGTCCCTGCTTCCAGATGCAGTTTTTAAAGCTTGTTCTTCTGGGCTGTCTGGGTTGCAGTGGGATTGGGGGGGGGAGGGTACCGTTTGCTTGCTATTTCTTATTTCTATTGCCTATATCATTCTGACATGTACTGAGTGACTGCCCTTCTCTCATACTGAGATCTTTCAGGTGGAGTGCTCAATGACTGGTCTCGCATCACTATGAATCCCAAAGTGTTTAAGCTACACCCCCGCAGTGGGGAGCTGGAGGTACTGGTGGACGGCACCTACTTCATCTATAGTCAGGTAGAAGTGAGTACGGTCTTAGGCCTAACTCTTCTTATATCCAGAATGCAGATCCAGTGCAGGCCACAGAGGGGCACTGTGGAGCCAGTCAAGACCAACACCAACCAATGGTTCACTTCCTGCTTTGGTGGGGCGGGGGGCAGGGCGCAGGAGAAGCATTTGGAGGGAGTTGATAGGAGGAAAGGGAGGAGGGGTGCTTCAGGTTTTGTTTTGTTTTTTTCCTAGCCAGATATCATTGAAAAACTGTGTAAAGAAGCCCTTCCCACTGCTATCTCATTCCCTCCTGCAGGGCCTCAGGCCCATGGGGCATGCCACTGTGTCTCCATTCTGAGTGGTTTGGCTCTACTGCCAAACTTGAACGTGGTCTCAGTATATTCTTTGAAAGTCAACTCCAGGCCGTCTGAGAACCCGCCCCCTCCCCCCCCGACACACACACACACTGCTAGCTTGGGCGTTATGATGCATAGTGCTCCTGCAGACTTTCTCTGACTATCTTTCCTTCCTCTTTCTCCCATTTTTTTCCTCCATTTCTCTCTATCGATCCTTGCCTCCTTCCTGCTGTCATTCTCCCAGCCCTTTGCTCCCTCTGCTTTTGTCCTTTTCCTCCCCCCGGGTCCACTCCCCAGGTCTGCCAGTGCTCCTCCACTTCCACCCCCAGTTGTTTGTCCCCACTGGGGTGGCTCCTCAGAGCTAGAGGGAAATGAGCCTTGAGGTTGGGGCTCCTGTGGGGTGGGCAGCAAGCAGGTGGATGGCCAGAAGGACTACAGAGCCAGCAGCTGGGTCTCACAGGAGAGTGGCCAGAGAAGGTGGGTGTAGTAAGCATTTGCCAAGCCCACCGAGCATCCTGACCCAAGAGATTACGTGGCCCTTCAATACACTGATCCCTCCTGAAGAGCCTGTGTTGGGAGCTTCCTTTCATAAAGTGATTCAGGGTGAGGGATAAAGGTCCAAACCCCGGGAAGCAAGTGGGTGTATCTCCAATGTCCTGTGGGCTAAGTTCTATTTGGAATGAGGGTGAGGGATCAAGAGGATACAGTTTGATGGATAGGGATAGTGAAGGATGGAAAGATCAATTTTCCAGGCCCAGGAGAGAATTGGGAGTGGCCTCAGGCCTTGGGCACCATGCAGGCTGGGAAAATTCCCATAGGTTAGCATGGGTTAGCACTTACTTGTGGCAAAGAAGTGAAGTTAGGGACCTGGGTTTTGCCCTTCTGGAATCTATTACATTTGTGGTGATGGCTCTCCATCTCTCTGGAGCTGTTTCCTCAAATATCAAACAAGAGGGCCAAAGGGCACTGTGAGAAGCTGTGCAAGAAGTTCAGCTGCAGGGGGATAGGGGTGGGGGTGGGGGTCACCAAGCTGAGTGAGCTTCTGGTTAAAGAGCCAAAGAAATGGCACGTTGCTATTGGGTACCCTCTGGGGGAACCAGGGACCTCTTAAGTTTATACACAAATACTTCTTGGGGCTTGAACTAGGAAGTTAGTCTGGGTCCATTTATTTCTGTAGCACTGATTGAGCCCCTAATATGTGCAGAGCACCGTGCTTCATGCCAGGGCTGAGGGGTGTGGGTGAAGGGGGGTGTAAAAGAGCAAATAAGGCATCTTGCCTTTACAGAGATGAAGAGAGGTGTGCTGTTGTAAGAAAGGTTTACTCAGCCACCTGGGCCTCATGGGATGGGGGGAGCAGTACGTAGCCTCTCATCCTGCCCTTCCTGTTGGCCAGCCAGGCACATTTTCAGATGGTACCTACCCTTCACATGAGGTGTACTGGGCAGCTCAGCTGAGAAGGTCCTGTCTGTTCTCATCACAGGGGAGGGCCCCCACCCTCTCTTTCCTCTCTCCCCCAATCCCGTCTCGTTGCCTCTCACCCAGGTGTACTACATCAACTTCACTGACTTTGCCAGCTACGAGGTGGTGGTGGACGAGAAGCCCTTCCTGCAGTGCACTCGCAGCATCGAGACAGGCAAGACTAACTACAACACTTGTTACACCGCTGGTGTCTGCCTCCTCAAAGCCCGGCAAAAGATTGCAGTGAAGATGGTGCACGCTGACATCTCTATCAATATGAGCAAGCACACCACTTTCTTTGGGGCCATCAGGCTGGGCGAGGCCCCGGCATCCTAGAGTCCCCCTGTTCTGCCCCCGCCCATGCCCCTGCCCCAGGTTTGGGAGCCAAGAATCCCAGAGCCTCTAAGTGCTGCTGTGGAGTGAGGTATATGGTGTTGCAGCCTGAGAGAAATGCCCCAGTGCTATTTATTCCCCAGTGACTTCAGGATGACAAGGCCTGCTTGACTTTCCAGAATGACCTTGAGTTAACAGGACAGTTGATGGAGACCCAGTTTTTCATGAAGCAGAACCTCTTTCTTGGGCTCCAGGTGGACTGGCTTATCACATGACTCTTCAACCCCAAGGTCCCTGTTGTCAGATTTATAGTTTATTGCACTAAAATGAGGTTTCAGGGCAACAGTTGAGAGAGCAAAGGTGCACTCCAGACTCTCTAGGGGTGAACATCTAACCCCAAGGGGGCTGCCGTCTCAGAGGCACACCAGTAGCAAGCAGAAGCATGAGCAGCTCTGGCTCCTGTTGGGGGGGGGCATGAGGGGAGCGTTGCAGCCTGAGAAGAGGGACAGGGAGGGAAAAGGCAGGTGCTTGTGGCAGAGACCGGGGAGAAACCTGCCAAGTGGTGAATCCACAGCAGTGGAAGCATTCTTGCTGCTCCGAGTTACAGCCTGCAAGAAGGTCAGAGAGCTCTTCCCACCCAGGTTGAGAGCCATATTTATGGGCAGATTTCTGGGCTTTGGAGACAGGGCTTTGGTCTTCCTTGGAATAATTGCAGGAAACAGCCACAAACATGCCTGCATCAGAACCCGAATCCATACTTGCACCCACCTGCCTTTCACTTTGTTTACAGCTGGTCTCCACACTCAGAAAACTACCTAGGGTCCCCTCCCATTTGTCTCCTTTCCCAGCCTGTCTAGAACTTTTGCCTTCTCTCCCCCACAGAGCCTACCTCTGTCTGAGACAGGTGCCCAATCTGGGACCTGTGCTTCTGTGAGTCTGGGATTCTCTTTAGCTTACCTGGGCACAGAGAGGATTTCCCATTTGTTAAACAACACAAGTGGTATTCATTTAGTCAAGTTGTGTCTGGGGCAAAGGGTTAGGTTGGATGACCTCCAGAAGTCTCTTTAAGTTCTAATATTTGAGGCTCTTAACACTCAGCTGCCATGATAATCTACTAAAATTCCCAAACCCTACACCATCCCTGGGCATCAGCAAGGCAGAGCTTTTCTACCTGGCCTAGGAAGGGCAAGAGGTGGGGGATAGGATCACAGGTTCTCTTGTCAAACATGTTACAACCCAAGTGGTCATTAGCTCAGGCTTTATCTGAAAGGACAGCAGCCGATGCCCTACTTAACCCAGTCTTTCTTCCCTCTGGCTACAGAGAGCTGCCATAGAGCATAGTCACCACAGATTCCAGGGCTGCTCACCTGGAATCCAGGCTCAGGCGAAGCCAGCATCTAGGCATTGGGCAGGACCTTGTTTCCAATTGGGTCCTTCAGACTGTTCCTCTGCCTGGGTCTAGCCTGATTTCTGGGTCTAGGTCCAGTCCAAAGCTTTGGGGACCAGCCTTGTATATTCTGCTGCTCTTGTCCCTGAAACATCTTTCCTTTTGAGGAGACGGAATAAGTTCCTACAGGCAGTTGAACTCCTCCAAGAACCACAGTTCTCAGCCATGCCTTCCCTTTCTAAGCAGCCACTCTGCTTGGCCCTTCAGGGGTCAGGGCAAGAGGTGCTGGGGTGTGCCTCCATTGACTGGTTGCTGATGACAGCCTTACAACCCAAGGTGAGGCAACCTTCAGGCATGTATCTGGCCCCAACTCCTATAAAGCACCTTGGACAGTCCTCTGTTGCATCAGAAACTGATGAGAACCTCTCCTTAAAGTTTATAAAGTACTTTCTCTTTTATTATGTCATTTGAAGAAAGAAGGGCAGATAATATTCCAAATCTCATTGTTTAGATGCAGCTGAGAGGGGTTAAGTGATTTGTCCAAGCTCTCACCCAGTTTAAGTCAAGACCTAGGTCTTCGGCCAGGTCTGACTCCAAAATGAGTACTCTTCTACTACACTGCAGCATTGTATTGAATTTGGGGTCTAGACAGAACCAATGAAAGAAGTGGTATGAAACCAATATCCCTTAGGGTCCTACAGAGAAACCCAGAGATGCTGCTCTTGGTTGTAAGGGACTGTGTGGGAAAAAAAAAAATAGGATATTTCTTTGGAAAACATTCATCAGCCCTAGAGCCCTTCCATTCAGAAGGAACTTCCTGGTCTCACTTCCAAGCAGAGGTTTCCAGTACCCACAAAAGAGATACCCCACATGTTCTTTCATCCATCCAGTGAACCAACCAACCCTTATGTATGAAGCCCCTACTGTGGCCAGGGTCCTCCTTTGGTTACTCTACAGATGGCTTACAAAAGCTGGGCCACTTCACACAGCTACTAAGTGACTCCTTATCTCTTTCTACCATACCACAGAGACCTTTGTACTACTGGCATCTCAGGGATGGAGGGAAGACCTGAGAGAGGGCCGGTTCTAAAGCCAAAAAATGAGAGAAGAGAGAAGGAAAAGGCTTCCTAATTGTGCCCCTGAAAGACATTCTGACACCCCATCCTATTCAGATGTGGAGGTGAATACAGGGGAAATAGAATTCCCACACCACCCTTTATTCATGCTGAACTCGCAAAAGGAACCATAGAGGAAAGGGGGTGATGATGGAAGCAGAAGGTAGCCAGGGAGTCCTGTTGCTGCGAAGTTATTGGCAAAGTGATGAAACAATTTACTGATAAGAGAATGTGGAAATAGATTTCGTTTGGGATTATGCTGGTGTGCGTTTACCAGAGGGCCAACGCTAACACAGAGAATGGGATGATGACATTTGTGGGCAAAAGATGGCAGAAGTTTCAAGCAGAATTGCCTGGCAGAGGCTTTGGCCAATTTTTGGACTTCAATTGCCAGATGTTGGGGGCTGCTCTGCTACTGGTTCCCTGGGAAATGTAGTATTTGCCTTATTCCCCCCGCTTTTCATCCCTCCTGAGCCACATTTCTTTTCCTGAGCAGGAAAGGGCTAGGAACCCTGCAGGTGAACAAAGACTTTGATCCACCTGTGAGTACGTGTGTTTTATGTAACTTCTGTTGGATGCAAATAGATTCAGAGAAACTTAGAGCTTGAATGGCCCTTAGAGAGACTAGCCCAACCTACATTCTACCCTATGTTATTCATGTGGAAACTGAGGCCCAGAGCGGGAAAGTGGCCTGCCCAAGGTGGTAAACACGCTGAGACTTGAGCCCCCACCTTCTGACTCAACAGAGTGAGGGGTAGGACAGTGCCTGCCCCACCTAGGCCCCCTTCTTTCTGCTACCCACAGAATCGAGGCTGGAAGGGCTTGGCCCCCTTCTGGAGCCTGGCCAGGCAGGCAAGAGAGTAGCTGCAGCTTTCGTCAGAACTCTTCCTGAAGGCTTTTGTTTGGCCCAGCACCAGGAAGTCCCCAGACCACCCTGGTGCTGCCTCAGGTGCCATTCCTGCCTAGAGGCTCGCCTAGGCCATTTGAGCATGGAGAAGGAACCAGATTTTTCCTCTGAATCCACTTCACAGCTCTTTCCAGGAGGGCTTGGGGTGTGCCATTTCTTGAGTCAAGAAGCTTCCAGCTGGGATGGGGAATGGGCTTTGTTGTGAGAATGGCCTGGAGCAGGCCCAATGCTGCTTTGGGGGCCAGCAGCAAGTGTGAGATACTGTGTATATAAACTATACATAATGTATATAAACTGGGATGTAAGTTTGTGTAAATTAATGGTTTGTTCTTTGCAAATAAAGCTTTTTTTCCCCTTTCTTGAAACCACTTTGAGCAATTCCTGTATGTTAGGTGCTTCTTGGCAAGTGACTCCACACATGAGCTAGGGGAAGGGCTAAAAGTCATCCTTATCAGAGGGGAACAGAAGCAAGGTAGTCTGGATTTCCTGTCAGAACATCTCACATCTTCTCTGTGCCCCAGGCCACACACACACCCAGACCCCATCCCTGTCACTGTCACTGCTTGCCCAATAGGCTAGATGTCCTACCAAAAAGAACATTGTCCGGGGGCAAAGGCACACAGCCTGGAACTGGCGCATATAACAGATACTTCAGGCCTGGGCCTAAAATAGATCCAGCCTCCAGCTTCTCCCTGAGGTATTCCATTTTACAGATGAGGAAACCAACGCTCCAAGAGTTTTAAGTATCTCACCCAAGGTCACACAACCAGTAAGTGTCAGCCTGGTCTGATTCCTAATCCAGTGCACTTTCTACTCTACCATTCTCCCTTTACAACTTGGTCCCAAGGTGTTTGCATGGAGAACCATGTTGAGACCGTAATAAGTAAAAGGCTCACAGAAAGGAGAGAGGACCAGATAGCAGCTCGGGAACACCTTGCCCAAGAGAGTTCTGGGCAACTTTCACAACCCCAGCTGCCTTTGCCCCCACTGTATTGGTGGAGAATGTGGCCCTTAAAACAGTGATCTGCACACAGTAGCCTGTGACAAATGTGAAAAATGCCAAGTATACATGGGCTGGGTGTTGGAGCCCAGGCTGAGCCTCTGGCGGTGTTAGGTAGTCAGATTGATTTTTTTTAAAGGAAACCAGCCACAGGCATCTTGGAGACTGGTTAAAAACACCTTATGGGAGCTCAGGAAAAATGCCGTCTTCTGGCATGAGGAAGTCACAGAAACAGCAGAAAAATTAAAGAATTTCTTTGCCCTGCTGCGTATGAGGCAGGCGCCCAGGGAAGAGGCAGCAGATCACACTGTGGTAAATGCAAAGCATTTTCCAGATCAAAGTAACAAACACAATGCAGGTAAATCACTGGGACCAGATGGCATCCACCCAAGAGGGATAGAGCAAGGGGGCTATGGGCCAAATTATGTAACCTGTCATTGTCAACAACCATTGGGCCAAGAGGCTGTGGGACTTGCTATTCAGAGGAAGAGTTCTGTGTGGCTGCCTGAAGCTGGGCACCTCATTTCCATCCTGAGCAAGGTGGCTTAATCACTAACAAAGGGCAGAGTTGTAGAGCCAGGCAAGTACAGACAAGTTGCTGGGGAAAAGACAGCCAGTCTCCTGGAGGGGAAATTAGGCCTGAGCCTGACCCATTCTGTTGGAGCTTTATGAGGCAGAAACTAAACGTGGATGAGGGAGTAGCAGTGGGTATTGTTTATTTAAACTTTCAAAGGACTGTTGACAAGATCCTGCCTTGTAAACTTTCTTTTGAAAATTGAGTTGCCATGAAATGTAGGGCATTGTTTGCTCAGGGACAGGAAATGGGCAAAATGATTACAGGAGAATGATATTGCATAGCTTTCTACTAGTTTACAGAGTTCAGTCACGCCCAATATTATTTGATCTACCCAACAGCCTTTGAGGTAAGTAAGGAAGGGATTAATAGTCCCCTTTTACAGACAGGGAAACTGAGTCTCAGAGATGACTGCCTGCCCACAGTCGCATGGCTTGAAGGTGGTGGAGCCTGAACTCAAAGCCCGCTACATCCCAAGGAACCCAGTCCTACAGGAATCTCCATGCCAGGAGATGGAACTGTTAGAGCTAGAAAAGGAAAGATATGCTCAGGGATTCTCAAGCCCTCAACACAGACTAGTTGGGGCACAAGCAGTATCAGAAGATGGAACTTTTTATTCTGTCCATTGTGTTCCTCAGGGCTGGTGCTGAGGGAGCCTTCAGGGCACCTCTCCCTTCCCTGCCTCTTGGGGATATCTCCCCCATAGGCCCAAGGAAAAGGCAGAGAAGAGCTAGAAGAAGAGAGACAAAGGGGGAAGGAGGGGCGATGCAGAAAACAACCGAGTGGACAGGTCGTCCCCACACTGAAGGCTGGCCAAATCAGGAGTGCAAGTGCCATA
>JAKSZT010054532.1:3037825-3053900 GCA_026826555.1 Tolypeutes matacus
ACTCAATGGGAAAAAATATTTGGAAATCACATATCTGATAAGGGTTTAATATCCAGGATATATAAAGAGATGTTACAACTCAACAATAAAAAGACAAACGACCCAATTAAAAAATGGGTGAAAGACTTGAATAGACATTTATCCAAAGAAGAAATACAAATGGCAAAAAAACACATGAAGAAATGCTCAACATCACTAATGATTAGGGAAATGCAAATCAAAATTTCAATTATTAAATGTACAAAATAAAGTTAAAATAAAAAATAAAAAATAAATAAATAAATAAATAAGTTAAAATAAAAAAAAAAAAAGAAACTAATTAGGCCTAATACTTCAGATGGAAAAGCACAAAGATTGAAAAAGACAGCTGAAGCAATTCCTCATGACCATGTGCTCACTCTTCCTCACTATTTACTATACCCCAGATCAAAATTTAACAGGAAAACATTAAGCTCAGACAATTGCTTGAGCTCCATGAAGCATAAAATTCAGACATTTTGTGCCCTCTCTCATTTTTGGTCAGAAAATTATTCTTCATTCTATTTGCACTAATATTCATATTTTATTGGTTTCAAAGTGTTTTAAAATAGAAAAATAAATGTGAATGCAATTAATACCACTGAATTACACTTAAAAATGGTTAAAATGGCAAATTTTATGTTGTATGTACTTTACCACAATAAAAAATTAAAATATATAAATTAAAAAAAAAAAAAAACTACAATGAGATATCATTTCACACCTATCAGAATGGCCACTATTAAAAAGACAGAAAACTACAAGTGTTGGAGAGGATGTGGAGAGATAGGAACACTTCTTCACTGTTGGTGGGAATGCAGAATGGTAGAACCACTATGGAGGACTGTTTGGCAGTTCCTAAAGAAGTTGAATATAGACTTGCCACGTGACCCTGCAATACCACTACTGGGTATATACCCAGAAGAACTGAGAGCAGTGACACGAACAGACATCTGCACACCGATGTTCATAGCCACATTACTCACCATTGCCAAAAGTTGGAAACAACCCAGGTGTCCATCAACAGATGAATGGATAAACAAACTGTGGTCTATTCACACGATGGAATATTATGCAGCTGTAAGAAGAAATGAAGTCGTAAAGCATATGGTAACATGGATGAACCTGGAGGACATTATGTTGAGCGAAGCAAGCCAGACACAAAAGGACAAATACTGTATGAATGCATTACTATGAACCAAATATATTGTGTAACATATTGTTTGATTCAAAAATATATTTATAGGCATCCATTACATTTAATTGAGAAATGTATATATTTATTTATCTGTGTTTTTAGTTTTTAATTGTTTATATTTTCAATTATTAAATGTACAAAATAAAGTAAAAAAAAGAGAACACCCCCCCAAAATGTATTGTCATCAACTCTGTACATGTCCACACTTTTACAGTAAAGCTAATTAAAACTTCTACATGCGTTAAACATCAGTAGTCCATCTCTTATCTCCTTTAAGAATCTACCACCTACCAAGAGGTCTTGAAGATGTTTTCCTACATTTTCTCCTAGAAGCTTTATGGTTCTTGCTTTTATATTTAGGTTTTTGTTCCATTTTGAGTTAATTTTTTATAAGGTGTGAGATAAGGGTCCTCTTTCCCTCTTTTGGCTATGGATATCCAGTTCTCCCCACACCATTTGTTGAATGGACTGTTCTGCCAAGCTGCGAGGGTTTGACAGGCTTGTCAAAAATCACTTGACCCTGGATGTGAGGGTCTGTTCTGAATGATCAATTCGGTTCAGTTGGTCTATGTGTCTGTGTTTTTGCCAATACCATGCTGTTTTTAGCACTATAGCTTGGTAAAGAGTCCTCCAACTTCACTTTTCCTTTTTAAGATGTTTCTGGCTATTCAGGACCCCTTACCCTTCTGAAGAAATCTGATAATCATGCTTTCCATTTATTTAAAAAATGCTGGTAGAATTTTTATTGGGATTGTATTGAATCTGTATATCAATTTGAGTAGAATTGACATCTTAATGATATTTAGTCTTCCAATCCATGAGCATGGAATGTTCTTCCAATTATTTAGGTCTTTTTAAAATTTCTTTTAACACTGAGTTTTTTTTAATACAAGTGCTTTATGTAATTGGTTAAGTTTATTCCTAAACTTAATGGGTTTGATCTGTCATATTTTATTTTCACCAGTCTTTTGACACTTTTAGTTACTTTTACTGATACAATCTTCATTTCGAGATGCTCTTCCAAGCCACTCTCTCCTGTCTTTTCTTTTCAGGCTGTAGCACCCCTTTAGTATTTCCTGCAAAGCCAGTCTCTTTGTTACAAACTCTCTCAGTTTCTTTTTATCTGTGAATATTCTAAACTTGCCCTCATTTTTGAAAGACAATCTTGCTGGATATAAGATTCTTGGCTGGGAAGCGGCTGTGGCTCAATCAGTAGGGCTCCTGTTTACCATTTGGGAGGCCCCGGGTTCGGTTTCTGGGGCCTCCTGGTGAAGGCAAGCCTGCCCGCACGGCGTGGTTAGCTGACCCAGTGAGCACAAGCAGCAAGGGGGGGATAAATGAATAAATAAATAAAATCTTAAAAAAAAAAAAAAAAAAAGATTCTTGGCTGGAAGTTTTTCTCTTGCAGTATCTTAAATATATCATACCACTGTCTTCTTGCCTCCATGGTTTCTGATGAGAAATCGGCACTTAATCTTATCAGGTATTCTTATATGTTATGCATTGCTTTTCTCTTGCTGCTCTCAGAATTCTCTCTTTGTCTTTAGCATTTGACATTCTGATTAGTATGTGTCTCGGAGTTGGTCTATTCAGATTTATTCAGTTGGGAGTACATTGTGCTTCTTGGACATGGATATCCATGTCCTTCAATAGGGTTGGGAAATTTTCTACCATTATTTCTTCAAATATTCCTTCTGCCCTTTTCCCCTTCTCTTTTCCTTCTGGGACACACATGACATGTATATTCACACGTCTCTTTCTGTCGCTTAGTTCCCTGAGACCTTGTTCAGTTTTTTCAATTCTTTTCTCTATTTGTTCTTTTGTATGTTCACTTTCAGAGGCCATTTCTTCAAGCTTACCAATCCTTTCTTCTGCCTCCTCAAATCTGCTATTATATGACTCCAGTGTATTTTTTATTTCATTTATTGTTCCTTTCATTCCCATAAGATCTGGTATTTTTCTATGTATGCTTTCAAATTCTTCTTTGTGTTTGTTCAATGTCTTCTTAATATTCTTAATCTCCTTAGCCATCTCATTGAATTTATTAAGGAGATTTGTTTGAACATCTATAATTAGTTGTCTCAACTCTTTATGTCATCTGGAGGCTTATCTTGTTCCTTTAACTGGGCCATATCTTCCTGTTTCTTGGTGTGGATTGTAATTTTTTGTTGGTGTCTTGGCATCTGGCTTACTAGAAGTAATTATTCTGAGTGCAGTTTCTCTCTTTAGTTTAGGGCTTTCTTGCCCTTTCTCCCTTGCTGGTTATGTAGTAGGAGCTGAAGATGTAGTTGGTGCTGTAAGCTGTGGAGGCTCAAGCTGCCCTCATTGCCCCAGGGACCAAAGAAGCCTCTCCTAACTTTCTCCTTGCCAGGGGTAGGGACAGAACCACAGCCATGTGTAATAATCCAAGTCGTGCAGGCCTAGACTGTAGTTGCCCAGACAGACTGATGAAGCTTCACACCCCTTCCTCCCCTGCCTGGGGCGGGGATGGAGCTGCAGGTGTGGGCAGTAGTCTATGCCGTGTAGGTCCAACATGATCGCAGTTGCCCCGGTAGAATTTGGACTATTCAGTCTGTGCCAGCTGAATGTACCTGCAGTTACCCAAAGAGGCTGATGCAGGGTCTGCTAGCCTCTTCCCTGCTAGAGGTGGGGCTGAAGCCTAGGCTAGGTCTGCAGGCTAATTTGGGTTAAAGAAGCTGGTCCCTACCTTCACCGTGATTTTCAGTCAGCCCCACTTCCCCTCATGCTGGAGGTGGGGTCAAAATAGCCTCTATGGGCCTCTTTCCGACTTGGACAGGCTCAAACATTAGCTATTCTTAGGGTTATACTTTAGCCAGCTGAATTGACTAATCAGTAGCTGAAATCAGTGGTCAACTGTCTCTTCCTCCCCAGTTTTTGGGAAATGGAGCTTCCAATTCCAGCCATGGAATAGCTCCTGAGGCAGCTTGCACCACCAGAGTAAGATAATCACCAGCCTCAGCAGCGTGGCCTGTATTTTCCCTGAGAGGCTGGCGAAGTCCCCCCAGCTTCCTCCCTGCCGAAGGTGGGGCTGGGGCTTAGGCTAGAGCTGCATTCTGATCTGGATGGAAAGAAGCCAGTCCCTACCAGAACTGTGATTTTCTATCAGCCCCGCTTCCCTGCATGCCAGGGGTGGGGTTAAAATGGTGGCTCCCAGCCCCTTTCTGACTTGGACAGGTTCAAAATTTAGCTGTTCTTAGGATTATACTTTAGCCCACTGAATTTACTAATCAGTAGCTGAAGTCGGTGCCCAATCATCTCGTCTCTTCCTCCCCTGTTTTGGGGAAGTGGAGCTTCCAATTCTATCCCCGGAATAGCTCCCAAGGTGGCTTGTACCACCAGTGGAGGATGGGCACCGGCCTCCGTGGCGTGGAGTGCTCTACTCATGAATCTTCTCTGCAGATGGGTAGTCTCCTCCTTCCATTCTTTCAAAGATGTTGCCTGATGCTCTTCTGGTCTCCTGGAGCCACAAAACAGGTGCTTTAGATATCTCTGGGTGATTACTAACTGCCCCGTAGCTGGAGCTGACTCTAGGAGCTCCTTACTCTGCCACCATATTGCTGGTTGTCGACTAATGAGTTTTTGACCTTTGTAACTCAAAACCCTATCAAGACATAGAATATCACCATCACCCGAGAAAGTTCCATCATGCCCCTTCCTTGTCAATTCCCTAGACACAAGCAGTGCCTTGTTTTTTTTGTTTTTTTTTGCTATAGGTCAGTTTTGCCCATTCTTGAATTTCATATATATAGAATAATGCAATAAGTACTCAAAAAAAATTTTTTTCGGCACCAACTATACACTCAATTTCATAATAAAAAGTAAATGAATAAGCAAATGTGACTTCTCCATGCATGAATATGTGTATAATGTGGCTTTTCTGTATGAGTATATACATACAAAGTTAAATATATGTCAAGTGTCAATACATGTTTATATAGCTGAGTTGGTGCCAGTGGGTGGCATCTCCATGTAAGTGTCTGCGAGCTATGGGATGTATGAGTGTGAGAGCATCTAAGTCCAGCCAGGTGTGTGCAGCAGGCCAAGTATATGGAAGTGTAAAAGAATGGAAGTGCCTGTTATTGTAAACATAATGTAACATATAATTATTGAGGGCAGAGTAAATGCCAGGCACTGTTCTATGTAGTTGGGTTATATCAGTGAGCAAAGCAAACAAACAAAAGAAATTAAGGCCTTTGTGAAGCTTACATTCTGGTGGAGGAAGACAGACAAAATTAATTATTTAATAATTAATTTGAGGCATGTGGGCCTTCTCCTCTCTGAGGCTCAGATGCCTCCACAGGACAGTCCCGCTGGTGAACACCCATCACGTACCCTGTCCTGGGATGGGCACCTTCCTTGCATACAGCCCTGTCCCATCCAGTTTGACAGGAAATCTATGGAGGGTGTGGGGGGCCACTCACCTGCTTGGCTGGAATGGTGTTCTGTGAAAGGGTTAGAGGGAAGTGGGACTAGAAAGGGCAGCAGGGCCAATCTCCAAGTGTCTGGACACTGGGATGAGGAGTTTGGACTTGATCTTGTGGGCACTGCACTGAGGAGGCAGAGTTGGGTTCTGAGCAGGGATGGTGACTTGAGTCAAATGCCATATGAAGACAACTGTCAGGCATACGACAGCTGTCAGAGCCCAAAGGCCCAGCTGCCCCTGTGATTGACACACAGGCTCACTCATTTCTCCTTTGCAATACCTACTTGCAGGACCCATTTCACTTCTGTGCAGAGGAAGTGGATAGACTCCTGGGGGCTTTCCCAGGCACAGAAACTCCTGCCGACCCAGATCTCTCTCCCCATTAGACTGACTTTATTGGATGAGGTAGGGGGTGTCCCCCACCCCCATGAGGATCCAATCTCCTGTTTGAGAAACTTTCTGAGACTTGCCCCTATTGGTTAGCAAAACTCCATAAACATTGAACATAGGTGGGAGATGAGGGACATAAAACACTGGGAGAAAGGAGATGGTCCAGCCTGAAGATCTGGTGAAGAGGTGAGGTGGAAGAGGAACTACAGTTGATGACCTGAATTCTGACTCCAGCCTCAGATGGATAGTGGGCATAGGGAACATGGGAGGAGGAACGCTTCTTGTAGGCTCAGTGGGACAAATTAGGAGCTTAGTTTTGGCCACCATTTATGAGAAGAACCTGTGAGACAAGCAGGCCCTGTGACGGTTAGTAAAGTCAGCTACTGATTTCTAAAGTGTGTTCAGCTGACCCTGGGTCTCCAGAGACTCATCACAGGGGCAACTGCATGGAGGAGGGGGCCAGGGGTGCAGTCGCGGGGAGACTGAGTGATGAGCAGAGGATTCTGGACTCCCCAGCTCTCCCTCCTCCCCCCTTCCAGTTAAAACAGAGCACCAGCTCTCTTTTAATCTTTTGGGTTATGATTGGAATCCCATGCAAGATTCTGTTTGACAAAAGTTTTGGGGGAAAGTTGGGTGTGCTGGTTTGAGTCTTTTGTGGACCCCCAAAATTATATTCTTATACTAACCCATTACTATTGTATGTTTAGATTTGGTTAAGAGACCTTTTGACATGATCACTTTTGATTAAATCACTTCAGTTAAGGTCCTTTGATTAGATTGTGGGGCCCAGGGTGGGTCCTAATCCTCTTACTGGAGTCCTTTATAAACAGAGGACTAAAAGCAGAGACACAAAGAAAAAAGCCTCAGAAACAGAAGGAGAAGTCCTGGAGGCCAGAAGCTGGATCAGTGGAGCACAGAGGTACAGAAGGAGGCCCCCGAGAGGCTAGGCCCATGGAGCAGCTCAAAACTAAAGAGATGAGGCCCAGAGGAGAAGGGAGAGACCAGCAGACCAGAAGTGAGACAAGCCAAGTGCCTGATCATCCACAGCTGAGCTCAGAGAGAAAGTGAGCCTGGAGGCAAAAGCAGAAAACAGCTGCCATTTTGACTTGCCATGTGGCAGACTAGGATTGCCAGCAGCCAACCTTTGGTGAGACAGCATCTCTGATGATGCCTTGATCTGGATATTTTCACAGTCTCAGAACTGTATGCTTTTAACCTACTAAATTATAAAAGCCAACCCATTTCTGGTATATTACGTTGGCAGCCGTTAGCAAACTAAGGCATAGGGAGTGTGAGGAGTTGGAGGAACATTCAGGAAGGCCCTGGGGAAAGGATCTACACTTCCCTGCCAGGGGAAGCTGCCCCAGCCCTGGCCAGGGTATATTTTGAGCCAAGTGTCTGGGGTCCCAGGGACACTTCTAGGCAATAAGAAGGCACTAGGGTGGGTCTGAAATGAAAGGATCAGTTGCCTGTTGGAGAAGAGGAACACCGGGGGGTTGAATGGACATCCCCTCCACTGAACCACCCAGCAGAGTCCTCATGTCAAGCCCGGCCTTGAAGACTTGTGTTATTGCTACCTCTTCATATGTCTCTCCTTTCCCTCAACCCCACTCCTCGCCTCCCCACCACCTTGGGTCTGGGAGTTCTTGAGGGCAGGACCTGGGTCTTGAGGTTCTCATATTCCAAGCCCCTAAGACCGTTCACACAGTAGACACTCACTCATGTTTGTTAAGAAAAATGCCTGTGTGAGTAGAGGCTCAACCTGTATGGCATGGGGCAAATCTCTGAGGCTTGATTTCCTTATGTGTAAACAAGAGATAATGAGTATGCCCTCTCAGACTTGTACGAATCCAGGGAAGCAACAGATGGCTACTCATTCTATGGACTGTGAAATGGTGTCCACATGTAGTTTGCTGCTGTCGCTATGTAGATGGAAATTGAGGAGAGGTGAGAAGGGTGGGAAGAGGCCCTGAGAAGAGAAGGCCCAGAGCTATGTTTAACCTGCCCTCCAATGTACTTCCCCCTGAGCAGCGCTACCTTGGAGGAAAGGTGTCAGAGATTCAAAAGCAAAATCAACGACAGTGGGAGCATTTAGAATATTCTAGAAGCTCTGTCTCCCCACCCACACAGAGAAGGCTATGTGCCAAGCTGATACATCTGCATGCACCCCAGCATCCTAACACCAGACTAAAAGTCAAGGCTGTTTGGGGGCTTCCAGTCCTCAGTCCTATTCCATCCCCACCTCCCATTATCTCCCCACCCTGGTCTCACAAAATCCCTGGACATTCTGAGGCTCAGAAACTGTCAGAGTTGGAAGACTTCTCAGAGGTTTTTAATTCTAAGCCACCCAGGGGAAGACTGCCCTTGTTCTTCATTGAGCCCCCTGCCAGTGATTCCTTCTTCCTGCTCTCAAACCCAGATCCACCCCCCACTTTTCCAACTCTAAGCCATTGGAAAATAAAGCTTTCTTTTATATAGCAGTTTTCACCCTGCCCAGGTAAGGTTGCCAGATAAAATACAGGATACCAGTTAAATTTGAATTACAGATAAACAATGACTAACGTTTTAGTATAAGTATATCCCAAACATTGCTTGGGACATACATATACTAAACCATTGTTCATTGTTCATCTGAAATTCAAATTTAACTGAACCCTGTATCTTTATTTGCTAAATTTGGTGACCCTATGACCCAGGATCAAGTGGTAAGCCCTTGGTACACTGTCACAGCCAGAGCCAGACCTTGTCCAGCGCATCCAGACAGCAGACCTCATTCGGTGGCTCAGGAGCCACCAATTTTTCAGATGCCCTACAGATCAGGTTAGCCCCGATCCCCTGCACCAAATGGTTTAGTAAAATTTTCCCAACCAAGTCCTCACTTGCTGGGGGATTTTTCCTGCAAGCCTGGCCCCCACCCCAATTCCATCTATCTTTTCTGAAGGCTTTCTGGGCAGAATTTTTTAGGTCTTCTGGCTCAAGTGCCAGTTTTCCCTTTTTCTCCTTTAGCAAATTAGAATGACCAAAGAAACGAAAACAGGAGGTTAGGCATGGGGAGCAGGAAAAGCTGAGCCTGACCCACTTGAGAGTGCTAGAGTAGGCCCCTAATGACTCAGTGTGTAACTTTCCTGTTTCCAAAGGACTCTGGAATTTGGGACCCTCATTTGGCCATTTCCTCCAAAAGACTTACCCCCCCTCCACACACACACACTCACACACACACCTCTAACCTCATGTCACTGGTGACAGTAATGAATTCCAAACTCTCCCCATATGTGCTCATGTGGTCCCACAGTGGATGCGGAGGGGGGACAGGAGAAGCTCTGGGTACAAAGACCCTCAATGTGGAGGAGCAGAGGGAGAAAAGCGGGTAGGGTTCCAGCCAGGAGCAGGATGGTGAACCTCTATTCCAAAGCATGACTCCAATTTTGCATATAGTTCTCTAGTTCTTTGTTTTTTGTCTATCTTCCCCTACTTAAGTGTGAACTCCTTGAGGTGAAGGATCTCTGTCTATTTTGTTCACTGTTATATCCACAGTGTCTGGCATGTAATCAGACTTGACAAATGGTGGCTGAATGACCGAATGACTAATATGCAAATTGGGTGTGGGGTAGATGCAAGATCAGGAAAAAGGTCGGGGTCAGTACAGAAAGTAGGCCTGAGCAGAGCAGGAAAATCTTGCAGCCTTTGAGCCCTAAGGACAGGTGGAAGGATGAAGAAAGAGTGATCTGCTCAAAACCTGCAGTGAGGTTGGCTCCCTGTTGCCCAATCCCCCTCCTGCCCCCATCTCACATTCCAACACCTAGGGTCCTGCGAAGTAAGTCCTTTATAAGCAATCCTGGGGAGAGAGTGATTTTCCAGATGCCTAGCCTCTTGGAAGTGTGAGCCCAAGACATGATGGAATGATTCCCTAACAACCCCTCTCTTTATACCCAAATAACCCTGTCTACTAGCGTGTCTAATTAGACAACTTGAATATAATGGCTTGTGCTTGACAGTTTCTCAACAGCCCTTGAGCTCCCTGGAAACCTCCTTCTAAAGTGGGCTAGGAACCCAGTTCAGACAGACACTTAGGGACCATTAAACTCAAAACTAATGAGGAGACTGATTACCATGGAAACTGGTCTCCGGTGGGCCTCTGAAGGGGAGGAGGAATGGGGGTGGTAACATGGAAAAGGGTGGATGTGAGGCTAGGGAATGGGGAGCAGGAGCTGGGAGGCAGGGACTGGTGTTTGGTAGAGGAAAGGAACTACCGTTTATAAACACCTTCCTTGGTGCCAGGCACTGTGTCTGGGCACTTGATGTATATTTGATCATCACGGCCTCCTGCAAGATGGGAATTTATTCTCTTGCCTCTCCCACTTCACTGACTGGCAAAGCATAGGCCATTAGTCAACAAGATGGCCTATCTCTATTTGCAGTGCTTCTTATTGGAGAAGGTAACCTTGAACTTCCTGCCATCCTTATCAAAATCTCAGTTGTGAGGAATGATATTCACAGAGAGCTGCCTGAAAAGCAGACAGCCCATCCATTGCTGGAGATGGGGGGACTACACGGCAGGGTCTTGTGCCCTGCAGTCTGGATCATCTCCAGATGGGAAAGTGTGGGTGTGGGAAGGGAGGGTGGGGTGGGGATAGGGATGTTAGTAGGCTTCGGTGCAAAGCTGGAAAAAGCACATTCGATATTATAATAACTACGGTTTCTGTAACACAAGCTACAGATGGTAAAGCTCAACATTTGCAAATCTGTTTTTTTTCCTTTGCTTTAGGCCACAAAACAAACCCAGTAATGGGACTTGACGTTCAAAGTGACCTGTCATTCCTACTGCAGAACCTGAAAAAGCAATTTTGACTGCAGGAAACAGCAGGTTCTACGTGATCATTGCTATCATGCTATAAAAGTCCAAAAGTTGTCTCTTCCAGGATCAAATGATGGTTTTCTAAAATTACCAATGCTTTGACTCATTTTAAGTCAGTATTTAATTTCTTTGAAAAATGCAAATATCAGTAAGGGAAGGTGTGAGGTATTTCTGTTTATTTAAAAGACGGAGGAAAGATGAAGTAGACGTACTTTTCTCTATTCCTCCCTTTAAGTACAGCTAAAATCCCCAGACATTAAATATAAACAATCATAAAAAGATGCTGAAAGGCGGAGAAAAGAAAGCAGACCAGCAAGCGTCCTCAGGACTGGAGGAAAGAGATGGTGATACATCCCCTGGGTTTTCCTTTTGCTTCATATACCCCATACTTGAAGGGGAAGAAGTCAGCAACCCAGAAACGCCAACAGGCACAGACAAAAAAAATCTCACGTAAAGCCTATTTTTTTTTAGCCAAAGGATCAGGAAAGGATCAACATAGGAAGACAGAAATTTTTTAGACAGTAATTGCTCTACTCTAGACAAAACCAGGGAAAGATCTGTGGCCCAATCAGCAAAGGCTGAGTGGGGGAGCCAATAATTCTAGATATCTGGACTGTAATAACATGCCCCAATCCCCTGAATCCCTCCTCAAAGACAACCCCCAGTCTGTTGGTGTGGTGTCAGAAAAGGTTCCCCATACTGAAAGTATGGATCCAGACTTTCATCCCCACTGGCAGATAATAAGAACACCCCCACAGCCACACCCACACATATACATGTTGCCTCAGTGGAGACAACATTCAGAGACCAGAATTCAACCCCCTTGTGGCAGTTACAAAGTGCCCCTCCCTCTCCCTGATGAGATGTGTATTAGTTTGCCTAAGGAGTTCTGATGCAAAGTACCAGAAATCTGTTGGCTTTTATAAAGGGGGTTAATTTGGGGTAAAAGCTTACAGTTCCAAGGCCATAAAAAGTCCAATTCAAGGCATCATAAGAGGTGCTTTCTCACCAAAGTCACTTGCCACTTGTTTTTTTTTTTTTTTTACTTTTTTTTTTAAGTGAACAAAATTTAAACTCATTTATTTTCCAGTCCTTCTAAAACAAAAATATCCATTTTTATCTCACCGATAGGTATTCTTTTTTTTTTTTTTAATTTATTTTTATTGTGGGTAAAAATCAAAATTCTCACAATACATACAAACATTTGCAAAATGATATATAAATATATATGCATATATGTGTATTTGCTTACAAAAATGTTATTTATATATATATATACATATATTTTAAGAGGTGCTTAGATTACCCAAAATATTACATGGAACCCACTGGGATTCCCATGTTGCCCACCTCCCACACCTCCCACCACATCCCACACAAACATCTCCCACAAGTGTGGCCCACCACCCTCAATGAACTTACACATCCTGGAGCCTTGCCACTTGCCACTTGTTGAAACAAGATGGCCACTAATCTCTGGCTGGTCTCTGCCTTCACCCCTGGGCTTACCCTTCCCTCTTGAGCTCCGTGGGCCCAGCCTCTTGAGGCTTCATGCTTAAGTGATCCTGTAGTCCTCTCTCTCCTGGCATAGAGCTTGTTTCTTTCCAGGCCTTCTATATCAGTCTCGGCAGGTCTGATCTCTTCCCAATCTCAGCTGTAAGCTATCAGGCAAATGGCTCCTCTCCTTCCTGGGCCTCAGCTGTTTGAGCTATCTCCTTTCTGTCACATGACAGGATAAAAAACGGCAGAGCTCTCTCTTCCCATATCTATCTGAGTGAGTGTCTGTTTATATCAGACCCAGCAAGGGGGCGGGACTCAACTTGAGTTATACCCACTGACATAGTCAAATCAAAAGCCCAAAATCAATCTTAGCAGGTAATCTAATCAAAGGTCCCTCAACTGAATGTAATGAAATCAAAGGGTATCACACCCAGAGGAATAGATTAGTTTACAAACATAATCTTTCTCTTTTTGGGATTCATAAAATAATCTCAAACTGCCACGAGATGGTATCAGAGAAGGCCTAAAAGAGAATCAGAACTTTCATCACTGTCTAGCAGTAATGAGGCCAGTTCCCTACCTGCTATATGTCAGCAGCAGCAATAATGAAGAAAGAGTAACTAGGCAGTCTTATCCCTCTCAGGAATGGAGGTATTAGTGGAGGCCCAGTGTGGAGCAGTAATTCTCACCTCTCCCCAGCAGTAATGAGGAACCCCTTTGAGTGTCAATAGATTCCAAGTGAGGAACCTGGACTTCTACTCCCACCTGATAGCAACAAAGCAACACACACACACACACCTCTTCAAAGGAGGCCAGTTAAAAGAAAAGATTTAAATGAGATACAGAGTTATGACCTAATGCCCCAAATGCCCAGCTTTCAATCAAATATCACTCATCATACCAAGAACAAGAAGATGTCAAACTGAATGAAAAGACAATAGATAGATGCCAACACTGAAAGGACAGACATGTTAGAATTATCTGTCAAAGATTTGAAAGTAGCCATAATAAAAATTCTTCAATGAGCAATTACAAACATGCTTGAAACAAATGAAAAAATAGTCTCAGCAAAGAAATAAAAGATAAAAAGAAGAACCGAATGGAAATTTAAGCACTGAGAAATACAATAGCCAAAATATAAAACACAATGGATAGACTTGACAGCAGAATGGAGGATTCAAAGGAAAGAATCAGTGAATTTGAAGACAGAACAATAACTATTACCCAGTCTGAACAACAGAAAGTAAATACAATGAAAATAAAAAACAGAACCGCATAGGAGAATTGGATACCCATATGCAAAAGAATGAAAGAGGATCCCTATCATATACCATATAAAAAAATTAACCCAGGGAAGCGGCTGTGGCTCGATCGGTGGGGCTACCGTTTACCATATGGGAGGCCCCGGGTTCGGTTCCCGGGGCCTCCTGGTGAAGGCAAGCCCGCCCGCACGGCGTGGTTAGCTGACCCAGCGAGCACAAGCAGCAAGGGTGGGATAAATGAATAAATAAATAAAATCTTTAAAAAAAAAAATTAACCCAAAATGGATCAAAGACCTAAATACAAGAATCAGGAATATAAAAGTCCTTGAGGAAAAGATAGGGAAGCATCTTCAGGATCTTGTGTTAAGCAATAGTTCCTTAGACTTTACACCCAAAGCACAGGCAACAAAAGAAAAAATGGATAAATGGGACCTCCTCAAAATTAAAAACTTTTGTATTTCAAAGGACTTTGTCACAAAAGTGAAAATATAACCTACACAATGGGACAAAATATTTGGAAATCACATATCCAATAAGATTTTAATATCCTGAATACATAAAGAAATCTTATGACTCCCCAATAAAAAGACAAACAACCCAATTAAAAATGGGCAAGAAACTTGAGTAGACATTTCTCCAAAGAGGATATACAAATGGCTAAAAAACATGACAAAGATTCTCAACATCACTGGCTATTAGGGAAATGCAAACCAAAACCACAATGAGAAATAATTTCACACCCAATAGAATGGCTACTATTAAAAAAAAAAAGAAAGAAAACAAAACTACAAGTGTTGGAGAGGATGTGGAGAAATAGGAACACTCATTCATTGCTGATGGAAATGTAAAATGGTGCAGCTGCTGTGGAAGACAATTTAGCTGTTCCTTAGAAAGCTAAGTATAGTATTACCATATGACCCAGCAATCCCACTCCTAGGTATATACCCAGAAGAATTGAAAGTAGGGACTCAAACAAATATTTACACACCAATGTTCATAGTGGCATAGTTCAAAATTTCCAAAAGATAGAAGCATCCCAAGTGTCCATCAACCAATGAATGGATAGACAAAATGTGGTATATACATACAATGGAATATTATTCAGCTGTAAAAAGGAATGAAGTCCTCATGTATGTGACAACATGGATGAGCCTTGAGGATATTTTGTTGAGTGAAATAAGCCAGACACAAAAGGACAAATATTGTATGATAACACTGATATGAAGTTATTATAATAAGCAAATTCACAGAGCTAGAATCTAGATTATAGTTGACAAGGGGATAGATTGGGCTTAGAGAATTGGGAGTTGATGCTTAATTTGTACAGAATTTCTATTTAGGTTGATTGTAAATATATGGAAATGAATGGTGGTGATGGTAGCACAATATTGTGAGTGTAATTAACAGCACCAAATTATATAGTTGAGTGTGGTTAAAAGTGGAAATTTTAGGTCACATATGTTACAAGAGTAAAAATTAAAAGATAAAACATAAGACTGTATAACACAGTCAACCCTATTATGGACAATGGACTATAGTTTATAGTACAAGTATTAAAATATTCTTTCATGGATTATAACAAATGTATGACACTAATACAAGGTGATGTTAATAATAGGGTAGCCTATGGGAAAAATACACCTAATGTAAACTATGGGTGATAATTAAGAGTACTATTTTAATACTTTTTCATCAGTTGTAACGAAGCTAACCACTATTTTTTTTTAAATAGTACGATTTATTTTAAAAAATGTTATCATCAATTGTAACAAATGTTCCACACCAATGCAAGGAGTTGGTGGTAGGGTGGTGTATGGGAATCCTGTATATTATACATGATTGTTCTATAAACCCACAATTTATCTAATAAAAACGTAAAGGAAGTGAGGACAGGAAATAGAAAAAAGAAAATAAAGTCCCAATCATTTTTTTCAAGTGAACACTTTTAAGAAGAGGGAGTTAAGGTTTAACAAGTACAGAGTTTCTGATTGAGATGGTTAAAACTTTTAATAATGGATGGTGGTGATGGTAACACACTATTGTGAATGCAATTAACAGCACTGAATTATATATTTGAATGTAGTTAAAAGGAGAAATTCTAGGTTGTATATATGTTAGAATAAAAATTTTAATCAATATAATTTTTAAAAAATAAAATAAGAAGCCAACATCACCCTAATACCAAAGCCAGATAAAGATTCCACAAGAAAAGAAAATTACAGACCAATCTCTCTCATGAACATAGATGCAAAAATTCTCAACAAAATACTTGCAAATCGAATCCAACAGCATATCAAAAGACTTATACATCACGACCAAGTGGGATTTATTCCTGGTATGCAAGGCTGGTTCAACATAAGAAAATCAATCAATGTAATACACCACATTAACAAGTTGAAGGAAAAAAA
>JAKSZT010054532.1:3054000-3076230 GCA_026826555.1 Tolypeutes matacus
CCTGGAAGAGAAAAGAGCAGACACCATCATGTTCATTGCCATGTGATGGAAAAGCCAAAGGAACCCCAAAGACTGCCAGCCAGAACACTCCCAACCCTGGGAGGAGGCAAGCCTTCCAGCCTCTGAAACCCTGAGCCAATAAATTCCTGTTGTTAAGCTAACCCATTTTATGGTATTTGTTTTGGCAGCTAGGAAACTTAATAACAGGTCCAAATAGCTTTTCTTTACTATGGCCATACCTCCCTCTAAAAAAGAGGATAAGAGCAACCAGGTTAAATGGATACTTCTGATGGTTTGGAGGAGACCAGTAAGCGGAAAGGTAAACCCGAGCCCTGGCTGACTGGTGTAGCCCCCCCCCCCCCAAAAAAAAGCCCAAACAAAACAACAGTAATAACAAAAAATACCCAGAGGACTGTCTATCAAAAGACCTGGTTTTGAAGGCCCAGAACTTTGTATGATACCCAGCAAATATTTCCTCATTTGTAACAAGGTGGGGGGGGGTGATCTAGAGGGCCTTTCAGCTTTTTGGAGTCGAGATTCAAGCAAGCAAGTTGAGGGGTGGATGACAGGATGAGAGCACGTTTTAAGGAGCTTTTTTTTTTTTTTTTTTTAAAGAACTTTTAGAGAAAAAGTGGCATTTTGAATGCTGGCTGTGGTGCTTCCTGGGGCATCCAGGGAAGTCTCTTTCAGGAGCTGGGGGCTGAGGAGGGGGGTGTTCTGTTGGCATAGGCCAAGAAGTCTGCTTAGCTGCGGTGTGAGTGGTTTTAAGGAGGGCAGCTGTTGCCTTCTTAGCCTTGAAATGGGACAAGGTGGATATGTGGCCTAAATCGAGAGGCCTCTGTGTACCCCGTAAGGTAAGGACATGTCTTGGCTCTGATACACATAGATTACGGGCTCACCGGACAAAGGACCTGAAAATCTGAAGAAAGCCACATTGCCTCCTTAATGCTAGGAGCAATGCCAAGTTCAGTTTCAGAGCACTTTCATCCGGTGAAATAGTATTTTTCACGTGACTCTCAAGCATGGCCGTGCATGGCGCGCAGACTTGGAAAGAAAGGAAGCGGGTAACAGTGGATGCAAAATCCTGCAATTACAGCTACTGTACATGTTGGGCCAAGGCGGGATCTAGGCGGCAGGATTTGAATCCCGCTATAATCGGAAGCACCCGTTGCTACGGGGTCTAATGGGGGCGTGTTTAGGGACTCCCAACAGCCATTCCTAGGGCCAGGCGTGTTTGGGGGGCGTGGCCGTGGAGACAGTGGCCAATGGCAAAGGGGCTCGCGAATAGGGTGCGGGCGACCAGCGGGTGAGGGGAACAGAGCACAAAGGCTAGGGCAAGCCTAGGACCGGTACCTTCGAGTCTGTGGCTTGAGCCGTTAGTTTGGCTGTTTTCGCCACCCAACCTCGATTCCTTTAGACGCCATGGATGATCCGCAGGGTGAGCATCAGCGGATGATACGCCGCCACCACCGCGAGAAGAAAGAGCTGCAGGCCCGCATCCAGGGCATGAAGAACGCGGTCCCCAAGAGCGACAAGAAGAAAAGAAAGCAGTTGCTCCTCGACGTGGCTCGCCTCGAAGCCGAGATGGAGCAGAAGCACCGTCAGGAGCTGGAGAAGTTCCGCGAGAGCTTCCCCGACAACAGCAACCTCGAGGCTGTCACCGAAGATCTGGCCAAGATGGATCTGGAGAACCAGCCTCCCCGCCTCTCCAGGGCCCAAAAAAGGCGCGAAAGAAGGGCGGCCCTCGAGCGAGAGCGCCAGGAGAGGATCGCCGAGGCGGAGATGGAACATCTGGCCGGCTTCCGCCGCGAGGAGGAGGAGAAGCTGTCGGTCATCCTGGGGGCCAAGAATCTGGAGATGAAGGATATCCCGGCCGACGGCCACTGCATGTACCGCGCCATCCAAGACCAGCTGGTGTTCTCGGTGACCGTGGAGAGCCTGCGGAGCCGCACCTCGGAGTACATGCAGAAGCACATCGACGACTTCCTGCCCTTCTTCAGCGACCCCGAGACCGGCGACGCCTACAGCCGCGACGACTTCGTGAGCTACTGCGACGACATCGTGCGCAGCGCGTCGTGGGGGGGCCAGCTCGAGCTGAGGGCCCTGTCGCACGTCCTGCAGACCCCCATCGAAGTGATCCAGGCCGACTCGCCCGTCGTCGTCATCGGGGAGGAGTACACCAAGAAGCCGCTCACCCTGGTCTACATGCGCTACGCCTGCAACCTCGGGGAGCACTACAACTCGGTGAAGCCGCTCGAGGCGGGCGCCGCAGGGGGCGCTGCCCCCCGCCTCTTCTAGGCCCCAGACGCCACGCTGTCGCCGCTGGAGCTCGGGTCGCCGCCGCCGGCGCCGCTGCCGTCTCCTCAGTAGTAGGCTCAAGGTTTTTTTGTTTGCTTGTTGGCTTTTATCTTGATATTTTTTCCTTCGTGTAGCTAGGCTAGATAAGGTTTACTATAAGGTGTAGGAGATCTGAACTTTTATTTCCTTTATTGAAGCTAGGAAGGATCTTTCAGAGGAACAGGATAGAAGGGGACTTCTTCAAGTCGTCGATCCGTTTTGTTCTATCTGCAACTGGTATGAAGCCAAAAATGGAAATCTGGAGAGGTAGTTTAAGTTACTGTAAGGGACAAACATCTGAATTTAGGAAGTTTCCTGTGTTCAGGGAGCGAAGAAAAGGTATGGCTTTATTTGAGTAGTTGATAAATTTTGTTATGTCTGCAACCGGTATGAAGTGTGCAACTTGCACTAATTCTTAGAGATCAAAGAGGATTAAAGAGAGATTTAAAAAATATTCATGGAGTTGATCTATTTTGTTATATCTACAACCGATATGAGGCCAAAAAAAAAAAAAAAAAAAGCGAGCAATATACGTTTGTTGAGATTTGAGACTTGTTGATATTTTGAATTTGCGAAAAAAATAATGAAAGTGAAATGATGTGCGGTAAACCTGTCTTTCAAACGCTTAATCTTCTGATCCAGTTGTTCAGTGAGGTTGCTTAAATTCAATTTTAAATTTCTCTGTATATTCCAAATGTTCTAAAGTGAATGAAAAGCTATAACTTCAAAAGGTTTTTTAATGTGATTTGTTTTAAAAAAAATAAAAGCAGTTTTAAACCTGCCTACTTCTCTATTTGTGAGTAGCTGACTTAGTTCATATAGAATTTGTACCCCAGTATCTATTCCTGGAGGGTTAGGGAGGGGGCCTGGAGAGGAGGTTTTGGGGAGGTGGAGTGAGCCTTGGTGGTGGCCAGGAGTGGAGTGCTTCCCAAGGGAAGGATTTAGGGAGGAATTTTATCTAAAGACCAAGCTGAGTTGATGTTTTGCTCAATGAAAAACATCATGAAATCAATTAAAATCATTTAAGGATGTTCTCGTTGGTGCCTAAAAAAAAAAAAAAAAAAACAGTCCCCACTACCAAATAACTCACCAATCCAGGGCTAGGTTGCAGGAGGGAAAGAAGTGCCACTGTGTTTTCTTTGGGGGTGTTTGCAAAATATGGACATCCTGCCAGATATTTCCCTGTGTGACCGAGTGCCTCCGTTAAGTGTGTGTGTGTGCACCAGCTGGCTGAGAAGAGGAGGCCCCTGAACAAAACAGATATTTGGGTGGACTGTGAGAAAAGAACCTTCTATAGGGATGGGGAAGGGGTTGGGGAGGAAGGGGGGGTGCTGGCTGCAGGAGGGGGCCCGGCTGAGGAACAGTAATAAGCAAGTTCCTTCCTTGTTCCAGGGAATAGGCCTGGCCAGGAGAGGGGGCCTGTATGGGGTCTGTGCCATAAGTGAGTGAAGGGGGCCCAACTGGGAACCTGGGCAAAGACTGACAAAGGGCTCTAGGAATGGGGAGGGTACTCTAGTGGGGTGGGCTGCATAGGGTGAGGAGGAGGTCACAAGCTATATGAGAGAGCCTGGCTAGGGTAGGGGACCTCAAATGATGAACAAGGAGGCCCAGTGGGGTAGTGGGGGCACAGGCTGGGGAAGAGGGCCTGGATGAGAAAGGGATGCTGGCTGGGAAAAGGGGCCTGGAAAGGGGAAGGGTTCAGGCTGAGGACAGGAGCATGGGCTGGTGAAGGGCTCCTGGCAGTGGGAAGTGGCCCTGTTGGGACAGGTTGTATAGGGAGAGGAAAGGGCCTGGCTTGGCAAAGGCAGCTGCCTGGGAACTGGGCCACAGGCTGGAGGCGAGAGGAGTCCTGGCAGGAGAAGGGGCTATGAGGCAGGAAAGGGGGCTAGGTGGGGAAGGACACTGGCCGTGGAAAGAGGAAGAGGCTGGTGATGGGGCAACTCGGGCAGGTGGCCTGGTTGGAAAAGGGCACACAAGCTATCGAGTGGGGAAATGGATGTGGCAGACCACCTGGCTAGAGAAGGAGCGCTTGCTGGGGTAGGGGTTCTGGAAATAGAAAGGGGCTTCCTGGAGCTGGGGTAGGGGAGGACTAATGAAGGGAGGGAACAGGGCTGGTAAAGGGCTTAGAAGGTTGGAGCAGGCTGGGGAAGGAGACCCAGCTGGGATAGAGACAACTGGAAAAGGGGTCCTGGCAGGAAAAAGTCACTTGGCTGGGGAGGGTACTTGGCAGGTGACAGGCTGAAAGAGGAGGATGCCTGACTGGGAAAGGAGGCAATGGCTGTGAGAAGGTAAATAGGCCAGCAAAGGGACAGGTCCTAGAGAACAACGCAGTCTCCTTGAAGAGGGAAAAAGCCTGGGGAGAAGGTACCTGGCTGTGGTATGGATTCAGGGTGGGGCAGGGGATGTAGGGTTGAAAAGGGGGCTGGGCTGGGCAAGGAACCTGGATAAGAAAGCTGTCAACAGGTTCTTAGATTGGGGGATGCGTCCTGTCTGGGTGAGGGGCATGGGGGGTATAGAGGACTCAGTTGTGGAAATGGGCCAGGCTGCAGTTGAGGTCTGCCCTGGAGAGGCGTGCTGGCTAGGGTGGGTTGCCTGACTGAGGAATGGGGCCCGGCTAGAGCTGGGCACAGAGGGTGAGGCACAGGGTGGGAGAGAGTTCCTGTGAGGTAAGTGGTCAGAGGCCGGAGAGGTGGACACTGGCTGGGGACAATGGCCGACTCAGAGCATAGGCTGAGGAAGAGGGCCTGGCTGGGGAAAGGAGACTGGCTGGCTGGGAATGAGGGCTGGCGGCCAAGGGAAATCAAGTTAGGGCAGAGAGCCTGGCTGGTGACAGGGATAGGGTCTGACTGAGAAAGAAGGTATGGCTGGCTTTGGGGCATAGGTGGGTTAAGAGCTCCTGACCAGGGAAAGGGATAATCTGCTGGGACGGGTGGTATAGGTAGGAAAAGAGGGCCTGGTGGTAGGATGGGGCTTGGCTGGGGAAGAAGTAAGATTCTGGAGAAGGGAGACTACCATGAAAAGGGCCTGCATCTAGAAGGGGACATTAACTAAGGAAGCAGGGAATAAATTAGGGAAGGTGACCTGGGTGAGGAAGGGGTAAAGAGACTGCTCATGGCTGAAGGGGGCCTGACTGGATAGGGTACACAGTATGAAAAGGGGGTCCCTGGTTTTTTTTTTAAAGATTTTATTTTATTTATTTCTCCCCACCCCCTTGTTGTTTGCACTTGCTGTGTGCTGTGTCTTTAGGAGGCACCAGGAACTGAGCCTAGAACCTCAGATGTGGGAGGTAGGTGCCTAATCGCTTGAGCCACCTCCCTTCCCTGCTTTGTTGTGTCTTTCATTATGTTTTATCTTCTTGTGCCTCTTGTTGCATCATCTTGTTGCATCAGTTTACTGCGCCTACCCATTGCCTCAGCTCCCTGTCTTACTCGTTTTCTTTAGGAGGCACCAGGAACCTCTGCTCCCTGCTTAGTTGTGTCTTTCATTTTGTTTTTCTTCTTGTATCTCTTGTTGTGTCAGCTTGCCACACCTGCCCATCACACCAGCTCACTGTCTTCTTTAGGAGGTACCGGGAACTGAACCACAGACCTTCGGTTGCCTGAGCCACATCTGCCTCCCGGTCCCTGGCTTTTTATTTTATTTTATTGTGGTAACATACATATAACATAAAATTCGCCATTTTAACCATTTTTAAGTGTACAATTCAGTGGCATTCATTACATTCACAATGCTGTACAGCCATCGCCATTGTCTACTTCCAAAACTTTTTCATCACCCCAAACAGAAACCCTGTACTCATTAAGCAACAATGCCCTATTCCCAAAGACATGAGAATGCCAATTCCCAAATCAACTTTCATTCATTTACTTATTTTTTCCACTTATTCATTATGTCCTCTCCCCTCTTGCCATAGCAACCAAAAACAAGGTACCCCTTGGGTGCAGATGTAGACTCTGGAGTCACACATCTATCTGAATTTAAAGCCCAGCTCACCAACTCCCTTCCTAGCTGTGTGATCTTGGACAAGTCACTTAATGTCTCTAGGCCTCAACTTCCTCATCTATAACATGGGGGAAGTAATTCCTGTCTTAGAGGTATCTCTTAGAGATGTTAAGAGGATTCAATGAAAATACACATGAAGGGCCCAATAAATAAGTGCCCAATAAATCTTAGCTACTATTCTTATCATTACCAGGAGCCCAAGGAACATAATATCAGCAGTGGTGGCAGTAGCCACGTCCTTAATTAGTCTAGGGGCGACTTTGGGGACTACTTGGCCTCTTCCCTCAGGTCCTGTGGTGGAAGCAGAGCCTCTTCCTGCCGCAGCTGTTGCCACCAGAGCTTCCTGGGCTGCAGTGCCAAAGCAGATAGTACCAAAGCTTGCCCAAAGTACCCTCTTGGGGACAGATTTGCCTGCCTGCAGGGACTTCTCAGGCCACTTAGAGCATCTTCCAGGCTTTTTCTGCACAAACAGACACACATTAAAAAAAAAAAAATTGGTTTCATTCTATTCAATCTACTGTGTCCTTAAATAGTCTTCAATACGATGATTTTAATGCCCACATTCTAGCCTATAAATGTGCCATAATTTATTTATCCAATTCTATTGTTGGACATTTAGATTGTTTTCAATTTCTCACTACTATTAAATATGCCACTGTAATATCCTTGTAGCTAAATCTTTGTCTGTATTTCTGATTTTCTTTTGATAGATTCCCAGAAGTTATCTAGGTCAAGAGGAGAGGCTTTCAATGCATACTGGTAAAATGCCCTCCAGAAAGATTACACCAATTTACACTCCCAGGATAAGAGAGTATTATTTTTTCATATAGTTGCTTATTTGTTAGATGAAAACGTTGTATTAATGACCCTTCTTTGGTTACTAGTGACGCTGAATATTCCTGTAAGTGTTTTTTGGCTTGTTTCACTCATATAAGCACAAATATTTCTTGATTTCTTGCTTATTCCTGAACTTTGCTTAATTTTCTAAGGATAAGTTTGTCTTTTCTTATGGATTTTTAGTAGAACTTTCCATATTAATGAATCTAACCCCTTGTCATTTGAATGTTTAAAAAATAGTTTTTCCTGTACATCATTAGCCTTCCAATTTTGTTTCTGACTCTTTGCATATGCTGAAGTTTAAAATTGTCATGGAATCTATCAATCTTTTTCTTCCTGGCTTTTGTCTTGGTGTCAGGCTTAGATCAATATTCATCTAAGCTTTCTTCAGGTTTTATTTAATGCTTTCATTTTATATTTAACATATCTACCTAGAAGTTATTTGGGTATAAGGTAAGGGCATAAATTGATTTCCCCCAATTATGGTAATTAACCAACTAGCCTAATGTAATTTATTGAATTCCTCATATATTACATTCTTATATCTAAGAGGGTGACTCTCTTCTCAATAAGTCACATAGAATGGCTGCATTCCAGTGACCTCAATCTGAAGCTGCCAGCTGTCCATTCATCCGTTCATGCTATAAATATTTACTGAAGATAATGGTAGGGGGACGGATGTGGCTCAAATGGTTGGGCGTCTGTCTGCCATATGGAGGGACCTGGGTTCGCGCCCCAGGACCTCCCGGTAAAATAAAAATAAATAAATAAAAATTAAAAAAAAAAAAAAAAAAGATAATGGTAATACACAATAGTTAGAGAGGTAAAAGACCCAGTTCCAGCACTCACAGGAAAACTGACAGAAATGTACTGAAAGCAGCATGGGCAGCTGCTGTGAAAGAAGGAAGCCCAGAGGAAGGACATCTCTTCAGATTTGGGGTTGCAGGGAGGCTGAGGAAGGAGGCTGAGGACACAGCCAGAATAGAGGTAGGAAGGAGTGAAAAGACAGGGTGGCTTCCAGGAATTGTGACAAGTTCAGTATAGCCAGAGGATAGAGGTGAGAGAGTTGTGGGAAAAGTCTGGAGAGGGAGGCAGGACTGGTCTACCAGGTTTAGGGGGGTGGACTGTACTGAGGGTAATTGTGAGCCTGCAACTCCTGCCTGGCTGAAGTCATTGACATAGGCCAGACTCACCACCCATTCCTTACTCTAGATTAGTGTTTCTCTAACTTGAGTGTGCCAAAAAATCACCTGGGGGATCTTCTGAAAGTGCAGGTTCTAGGGCATCACCCTGATTCCTTAGGCCTGGCAGGAGGATCCCAGGAAGCTGAAGTTTTCACGGGGCCCCCAGGTGAGTCTGAGGCAGGTGGTCCACGGGCCAGTTTTGATAAACACTGGTTTGTTTGGATTGTTTGGCGCTCTTGTGAATAGTATTTCTTGTATATTGATCTTACATCCAGCCATCTTGCCGGGCTGAATCCTTAGTCTACAAACTTGGTTACAGATCAATAGGAAAATGAACAGTAGAAAAATGGACTCTAAGCATATGAACAGGCGAATTATAGAAACAGAAACATACGTGGCTTACAAACACTGACTTTACTCATAATAATATTATGAATTAATTGCAAACTAAACAAGATACCAGTTTTCATGAGTCAGATTAGAAAAAGATTTCAAGTTTGACAATATGCTGTGTTGATGGGGGAATGAAGAAACAAGCACTCAGGTAACAATCTCTGTGGAGGGCAATTTGACAACAGCTCTCAAACGCAAAGTGCATAAACCACTATCATTTGCATTTTTATACATAGAACTATATAGTTTAGCTTGTATGTGACTAAAATATACATTAAAAAATGATAGCACTGTTTGCTTTTGAAGAGGGGAACTAGGCTATTGGGGGAAAGGGGTAAGAGGGGGCTTTTCACTGTGTAATCCTTTGAATTTCTGATATTGCAAACCTAAATATCCTCAGTAGAGAATAATTAAATGAATTTTGGTACATCCATATGAGTTGTTACTTCTAGGGAGAGGGGTTAAAATTGGTGGGTGGAAGGAGGAAGAAGGTGAGCTTTCACTGTTTAAGCTCTATAGTACTATATTCTTGAATTTTTAAATGGAAAAATTTTATTTATGTGCTATCTAAGAAATAGAAAAAAGAACTTAAAAAAAAACTGGGATGCTTCCATTCTTCCTTTTTGCTCTGAAATAATTTAAATAGCAATAGGAATTATCTGCTCCTTGAAAGTTTGAAATAATCCATTCACTTGTGAAATTGTCTAGGCCTGGGCTTTTATTGAAGTGAAACTCTTTGATAGTCAAGTACAATTCTTGGAAGAAAAGCCATAGAGTGTGAAAACAATCATAATTTATCTCAAATAGATAGCGACAAAAATTGGAGAACAAAAAATCAGGAAGTGGAAGGGAGATAAATGTGACAATTTTATCATCTCAGAGGGTGAAATCAAAGACACCGTTTCACTTTTGAAGTTGAAAAATTGAGAATTATGGATTTAATCAGGGTGCTGAATATCATAAAATAACTACCGGTAGAACTAAAAACAGGTAGAACTAAAAACAGATCGCCTAGCGCCCCATTTAGAAAATTAAACAACAATAAAACAAAACCTAGATCTTGGTTTACTGCCTTCTGTGGGGGGTGGAGGGTGGGTTGAGGGGCTAGCTTGCACACTTTTCTCTTTGCATCTTTATTTTCACTTTGATTTAAATAATTTTGCATATGGAGGGCTCAAGATTGTGGAATGCTGCTGTGGCCTGTGCCTACTTTCAGATAGGTGACAATCTCTTCTCTTTTTTGCTTCTTTTTCATTTCAGTAGGTCTTACCTGGGAAAGTTATGCAAATATGCATTTACCCAACCCTCTTTACTTCAAGCTCCATCTTCACTTTGAATGGGAAAAATGTGTCCCCAAAATATTGCTCCCGAATTGGTCTTGCAAAAAACCTGTTACACACACATAGACACATACACAAAGCCCACAAGCACAGATCTAAGACGTGTATCTGACTGTTAGACAGTTATGTCTGACTCCCACCACACTACAAGGCAGAAACAATAAGGAAGCAGTTTGGGTTTGACTTAAGAAAGAATGTACTGATAATGAAGTATTCAAAGGACCATCTCACAAGTCTGTGAGTTTCTGGCTTCCTGAGGCAGGTGGAGGCTGGTAAATCCACGCTAGACAATCACAGCCTCACAAAGATTTTCAGGCTATTCAAGCCTAATTTAATTTCTCCAACTGGAGAAATTAGAAAACAAAAGATGTTTCTTTTGCTTGGAGGTGGGGAGTGGACAAGAAGGAAGCAAGGAAAGAGGGCCTGGGGAAGGCAGTGCTGGTAGCTGGGGGGAACAGTGAGGGGGGTGGGGGTGGAGAATTCCCTAGGCCACTTTTGCCCAGTAGAGTCCTCTTTCCAAAACCACACAAATGCTAATCTCTCCCCAAAGGCCTGATCAGTTTATAATAGTCTGGAAACAAACCACGCAGCTTGAGCTGAAGCAGCAGCCTGTGGCAGAGCCGCCACCAACTGCAATCTTGACTCCGCCCTTGTTCCTCAGTGCAAAGCAGCTATTTCCGCCTGGTTTGGGGAGTTGCTCGAGGGACCTATTCTAAAGAATAGCCTAGAATGACTAGAACACATTCTCAAGTGTGTGAATGGTGCTTCTGAAATTATTTGAGGGGACTTGAAACAGCTCGTTCTCTTAAGTATCCTATTCAGTTCAACTAAATATATCGAGTAGCCGGGATAACAGGCACTGCTTTGCTATGCAGGGGCCCAGGAAGGCCAAGAGAAGAGTCCCCAAATAGTAAGACTGCATTTATGTGCAGCCTCAGAGGTGAGGCCCACACAAGTCCTAGTGATCCCCCAACCCAGGGTCTACCCGTAAGTAAGATGAGATGAGGTGGGAATGTTCTGGGTCAATTTTGGGGGGGGGGGGTTGGAAGGAAGAGGAAGAGAAGCCAGAGGGAATGGGGATCCTTGTAAGATCAGTGTAGACTTAGGCAGGCAGCGCTGAAAGGAAGGGCGTCCCAAGGAAGAGGGGACCCCCTCCCCCATTAGACAAACACACAGAAGTGGTAATGTATATATGTGTAGAGAACAGTTGGCGGTTTGCACCTCCAGCATCCATTTCCCTTTATTCCCCCAATAACCTCCACTTTTCCTTTAAGGTGTCGACCCTCTCTTCTTTCTCTTGGGCTGAAAAGGGGTTCACCCTCAGTCCCAGAGCCCGCCCCCTTCGGGCCTGCCAATCAAAGCACAGCTTCTCCTTGGGCACAGTGATTGGTTCAAGATGAGCCTGTGACCTGGGCCAGTCCAGTCATAGTGAAGCCCAGGGCTTGGTGAGCGCATGCGCCCTGTGGCTTGTTCGAACCTGCCAGAAATGGATTCTGGAATGCTTGCCATCTTGCAACCGTTAAGGGTGGCGGTGGGAACGGAGATGGGGGTTGCAGTTACCAGGGGCGACCTGCAGAAGTCAACACGGGAAGTCACCGAGTTTATCAGCAAGATGCTAATAAAGCCCTTCCTGGAACTGGAGGTGAGTTCAAAGTTCTTGGAAAATCCAAATCAGGATTTTGTTCGCAAGAAAGGAGAAAGGAACTGAGAACCAATTGTTTCCCCACGTTCTGATTCCGTGTTCACCAAACAACGTTATTCAGGTTTCTCAGCTACCTTGATACCAGGAAAGGGGCACTCAGGGTATTTTAGTCGTGGCCTCCCTATTGAGGAGTAGTAAATGGAAATTCCTGGGGCATATGCCAGTCTGATGGGAATTGAGGTAGTTTGTCCATTCCCAAGAATGCAAGCATCGCCGGGGGTATTGGGAATATCCGGTTTCTGATGCTAAAAACCAGTCCCTGTAGCAACTGCATGAGCTTCCTTCCCTGTAGGGCCCAGGCTGGGCAGTCGGCCAATACTCGAGATACTGTTATTTCTGCAACTTGCTCATCCTTTGAGGAGAAAACCTTCTGTTTTGAGATAGAATGTTCCAGAATGTTCCTCTGAAGGTAACAGGATACTTTACAAGTTGGTTTTTCGGAAGGAATGAGACGTGAGAGCTATGCTTTAGGGATAACCAATCTGCCAGCATTTGGAGGAAAAGATTGATTGCATAATTGGAGGCAAGAAGATGAGTTGAAGGGCACTGTTTTAATCCATCCCAGAGGTTGCTGACCTGGCAGCAAGGACAAAGAGGGGATGAAGGCGATAGATATTGGGAGTAGAAATAACATTTGTTTTGTGGAGAGTAAAGGTGAAGATAGGCTCAGAGGCGATTCCCTGGTTTTTGACTTGAGTAATTCATGAAATGGTTCACTGAGCCCTTAGAAATCCTTTCAGTTGCCCATCAAATACAGTATTCCTGGTTTCATGTCGACAGCCTTTGCACACTAAAGTTTTTTAGTACCTCTGAACTAAGCTAAAAGAAGGCATGTGTGCACAGACTGTCTCAAAGAGGATACATGAGAAACCCCAAAGAGATGAACTCAGTGGCTGAGGATCAGGGCACCAGTGCATGGCCTGTTCAAAATATAAATGTAGTTAAGATTTAAATATATATAATTCAAAATAAAGTCAGTAGCAAGTCAGATGTGTGTTGGCAGTCACCCAGCAGTAATGCTCAACAGTAATGCCTCCAAACTTGGAGTTATTGAGTTGATAATAAGACAGGAGCTTCAGTAGAACAGTGCCCTCTCTCTGCCGGTGTAATGTCCTTTTTCTTGTCGTTCTCCAGTAGATAACTATTTGACCAGAGTTTCTACCCTCTATCTCTCTCCTCTGTAATATACACACTCCACCCCTTTCAAGGAAAGCAATAAGAATGCAGTCTAAATCCATATTTTAAAAGCAATATACTTTTTTCCCTGAATTCAGATCCACGATGGATTTTGAGCTTTACATCATTTTTACAAAGCAGTTTCTGTTCCTTTCTTCTACTTCTATTGGTGCAGAGACCTGAGGCCCACCTGTGATGCAACAGTACCACTAAACACTGGTGATCTAAAGAACCCTCAGCAGAAGCTTTGAAATTTCAGAGCTTTTACTTTTGTTTGCCTTTTTTGTTGTTTTGTCTTTTGTTTTTGTTTTACTTTGGGCCAGGTCAAATTTTTAGCTTCAGTGTATTCTGGAACCTCACTGATCTTTGAAGAAGGAAGGGGAGTCCCCAGGGGCTATGGAGAGTGGCTTGCAGATAGGATACTGATGCTGGGAGCACCTCTTACAGTTCGTTTGCATAGATTAAGCATAGGAAGAATAGACACCAAATATTTGCAGAGGTTTTCTCCCCGAGGAATTATAGGTGAATTTAATTTCTCCAGATTATTGACAATGAGCATATATTACATTTTATTTCAATAAAAACAAATCTATACTGTGTTGATAAAGGGGGAGTATGCAAAAAGTGTGCCACATGTACACTATGGACCATGGTTGGTGGTAATAGTCTGATGATATTATCTCATAATCTGTAACAAGTGTTCCACCACAGTGTGATATGTTGGTGAAGGAGTGTTGTATGGGAATTCTACACATGTGCATGATTGTTTTGTAAGTTCACAACCTCTGTAATAAAAAATATATATAAAAAATAATAGTAGGGTGGGTTTTACAATACACTTATTGTTTATGTATGTTCATGTATGAATGATATACTTCAATAAAATAAAAATAAAAAAACAAATCTAAAGATTCCCAGATACTGTAAGAGACATTAAATTGATTTTGTAGTACTTTTTTCTGCAAACAAAATACCTTTCTTTAAATAAGAAAGAAAAATAATTCTAAATTGCAAATGCTTTCCTTCTTTAATGGAAAAACAATTAGTCATGATTTCTTTTTAATGAATAAAGATTTCCCCAAACAGGCTTGCTCTAAATGTTAAAATTTTAAATACTTAAGTGATGTTGTATACTAACTCTATATACAATAGCTAACATGATGAAAAGTTAAAATGTTCCTGAAACACTGAAAATCGATATAACTAATAATTTAAATTAAAATACAAAAATTAAGTGTTTTCCTAAAAGTAACTTCATCTTTTTAAGGACTTATTAGAAAAACAAAGCTGCAAAATAATTTGTAAAACAAGGCCATACAAACAAAACAGGTATTTGCTATAAAATTAATTTTCAGGTATTACATTATTTTTATTATAATATAAAACTATAAATGCTAAAAATAAATTTTTGAAAAGGGGAGAGTTACTAAGGTAGCACGAGGGGGGCTTCTGGGAATGATGGTAATGTAACATGGATATATTTGTTTGGGAAAACTCAGTGCCGTACCCTTATGAAATGGGGACTTTTCTATATGTGTATTATACTGCAATAAACAACTTTAAAAATGAAAAAGATGGAGAAGTCAAACAGATTTGAATGCCATAGAATTTCAGAATGTGGACTGAGACTAGGTTGTTGGATATTATGAATAACAATAATAATGATAATAGCTACCATGTGTATGACTAATAATAATTACAGTGAACACTTACCATGTGCCATTAGAGCATTGCTCTAAGCACTTTACATATATTAACAATTTTAGTCCTCCCAAACCCTATGATGTCAGTACTGTTATAATTTCCATTTTACAGAGAAGGAAAATGATATACATGCATTCATGTAACTTGCCCAAAGAGGTTTAGACTACCTTTTTTTCTTTATTAGAGAAATTGTGGGATTACAGAACAATCATGCATAAGATACAGGGTTCCCATATACTACCCTGTTATTAACACCTTGCATTGGTGTAGTACATTTGTTACATTTGATGAAAGCACATTTTAATAATTGTACTATTAACTATAGTCCATGGTTTAACTTAGGGTTCACTATTTAAGTTGGGCAGTTCCATGGAATTTTAAAAAATTTTATCCTAGTAACGTACATGCAACCTAAAATTTCCCCCTTTTAATCACATTCAAATATATAATTCAGTGCTGTTAATTAGGTTCGCAATGCTGTGCTACCATCCCCACATTCCATTACCAAAAAGTTTTCCATCACCTGAAATAGAAGCTCTGTACATTTTAAGTCTTAACTCCCTAATCCCTGGTAACCTATATTCAAGATTCTGACTCTATGAGTTTGCTTATTCTAATTATTTCATATCAGTGAGATCATACAATATTTTATGTCTGGTTTATTTCATGCAACGTGATGTCTTCAGGGTTCATCCGTCTTGTCGCATGTATCAGAACTTCATTCTTTTTACAGCTGAATAAGATTCCATTGTGTGTATATACTGCATTTTGTTTATCAGTTCATTGGTTGATGGACACTTAGGCTGCTTCCATCTTTTGGCAACTGTAAATAAGGCCTCCATGAACATCAGTGTACAGATGTCTGTCCAAGTCATTGCTTTCCATTCTTTTGTGTATATAACAAAAAGTGGGATTACCAGGTCATGTGGAAATTCTATACTTAACTTTCTGAAGAACTGACACACTGTCTTCCACAGTGGCTGTACCATTTTACATTCCCACAATGATTGAGTGTTCCTATTTCTCCACATCCTCTCCAACACTTGTAATTTTCTGTTTTATTATTTTTTTTAAATAGTAGCCTTCTAGTGGTTGTGAAATGGTATCTAATTGTGGTTTTGATTTGCATTTCCCTAATGGCTAACGATGTTCTGCATCTTTCCATGTACATTTTGGACATTTGTATATCTTCTTTGGGAAAATGTCTATTTAAGTCTTTTGTCCATTTCTTAATTGGGTTGTTTGTCTTTTTGTGGTTGAATTGAAGGATTTCTTTATATAGTCTGGATATTAAGTCCTTATCAGTTATCTGGTTTCCAAATACTTTATCCCTTTATGTAGGCTTTCATTTTACCTTATTGATAAAGTCCTTTGATGCACAAAACTTTTTAATTTTCATGAAGTCTCATTTATCTCTTTTTTTCTTTTGTTGCTTCTGCTTTGGGTGTAAAGTCTAAGAAAACATTGCCAAACACAAGGTAATGAAGATGCTTCCTGCATTTTCTTCTAGGATGTTTATAGTTCTGGCTCTTACATGTAGGCCTTTGGTCCATTTCCAGTTGATTTTTGTAAATGCTGTGAGGTAGTAGTCCACTTTCATTCTTTTGCAAATGGAGATCCTGTTCTCCCAGCACAATTTGTTGAAGAGATTATTCTTTCCCAGTTGAGTGGTCTTTACCCCCTTGTCAAAAATCACTTGGCCATAGATAGAGGAGGGGCAAAATGGCAGCTGAGTAAGGACCTTCAAGAGTTAGCTTGTCCTACAGGGCAGTTAGTAATCACCCAGAGCTATCTAAAGCACCTGTGTGTGGGACCTAGGAGACCAGAAGAGCATCCTGTAACATCCTTCAAAGAATGGAAGGAGAAGACTACCCACCTGCGGTGAAGTTGCATGAGTAGAGCATTTCACGCCATGGAGGCTAGTGCCCATCCACCACTGGCAGCAGAAACCGCCTTGGGAGCTATTCTGTGGCTGGAGTTGGAAGCTCCCATTTTCCAAAAACAGGGGAGGAAGACACGGATGCTCACCAACTTCAGGTACTGATAAGTAAATTTGGCTGGCTAAAGTATAATCCTAAGAACAGCTAAAGTTTGAACCCGTCCAAGTCGGAAAGAGACCAGAAGCCACCATTTAAACTCCGCCCCTGGCCTGAGGGGAAGCGGGACTGATTAAAAATCATAGTAACAGTAAGGACCAGCTTCTTTCTACTCAGATCGGACTGCAGCCCTAGCCTAGGCTCCAGCTCCACCTCCAACAGGGAGAAGCCTGTACCAGTCTCTCCGGGTAACTGCAGGCACTTTTGGCCTTCACAGACTGGATAGTCAGACACCTGTAGCTCCATCCTGAACCCCCAATAGGATAGGAGGGGAGCTGTGTTTCTTCAGCCTCTCTGGGCAACTGCAGGCAATTTTGGCCTGCATGGACTGGACTGTTGGGTGCCTGTGGCTCCACCTCCATCCCCCAATAGGACTGGAGGAGGCTGGTGTTTCCTCAGCCTATCTGGGCAACTGCAGACACTTCTGGTCTGCAAAAACCTGACTGTTGGGTGCCTGTGGCTCCACCCCCACCCCCCATAGGACAAAAAGGGGGCAGTGTTTCCCTGGACGCTCTGGGTAACTGCAGGTGCTTTTGGTCCACACAGACTGAATAGTTGAACATGTGTAGCTCCATCCCTGCCCCCAAACAGGACAAGAGGGGAGCTGTGTTTCCTCAGCCTTTCTGGGTAACAGCAGGCACTTTTGGCCTGCACAGACTGGACTATTGGGGGCCTGTGGAACCACCCCGCCCCCTAATAGGATAGGAGAGGGCTGGTGTTTCCTCATCCTCTCTGGGCAACGGCAGGCACTTTTGGCCTACAGGGATGTACTGTTGGGCACCTGTGGATCCACTCACACTCCGTAATAGGATAGGAGGGTACTGGTGTTTCCTCAGCCTCTCCAGGCAATGGCAGATACTTTCAGCCTACAGGGACTGAACTGTTGGGTGCCTGTGGATCCACCCCCATCCCCTAGTAGGATAGGAGGAGCCTTGTGTTTCCTCAGCCTCTCCAGGCAATGGCAGGCACTTTTGGCCTACGTGGACTGAGCAGTTGGGTGCCTGTGGTTTGATCTCCATCCCCTAAAGGGTAGAAAGCACAGTACTCCCATAGCCTCTCAGGGCAAATGCAGGCACATTTGGCCCACACAGATAAAATTGTTGGGCACTCCATAGGGTTCCTCCCCTCCCCTGTCAGGGGAGGAGGGGGACCAGTGCTACATAGTCTACCTGGACAACTGCGGTCATTTAGGACCCACACACCTAGATTGTTGCCTACACCTGCAGCTCCATCCCCGCTCAGATGGGAGGAAGGGGCATGATGCTTCATCAGTCTCTCCAGGCAACTACAGATGGTCTTGGCATGCACAACCTGGATTATAAGCATGATTGCAGCTCTGTCCCTACCCATGGTAGAGGATAAAGATGGGAGAAGCTTCATAGGTCCCTGGGACAATGCAGGCAGCTTCAGACTCCACAGCTTACGGTACTAACTACATCCTCAGCTCCTACTATACAACCAGCAAGGGATAAAGGGCAAGAAAGCCCTAAACTAAAGAGAAAAACTGCACCCAGAATAAATACGTCTGTAAGCCAGGTGCAAAGACACCAATAAAAAATTGCAATCCATAACAAGAAACAGGAAGATATGACCCAGTCAAAAGAACAAGATAAGCCTCCAGATGACATAAAGGAGTTGAGACAATTAATCATAGATGTTTAAAGAAATCTCCTTAATTAATTCAAAGAGATGGCTAAAGAGATTAAGGCTATTAAGATACTGGGTGATCAAAAAAAGAATCTGAAAGCATACATAGAAAAATAGCAGATTCTATAGGGATGAAAGGTGCAATAAATGAAATTAAAAATACACTGGAGGCATATAACTGCAGATTTCAGGAGACATAAGAAAGGATCAGTGAGCTTGAAGACATGGCCTCTGAAAGCAAATACAAAGGAATAGATGAAGAAAAGAATGGAAAAAATTGAACAGAGTCTCAGGGAACTAAATGACAGCAAAAGATGTACAAACATACCATCATGTGTGTGGCAGAAGAGAAGGGAAATGGAACAGAAGGAATATTTGAAGAATTAATGGTAGAAAATTTCCCAACCCTGTTGAGGTACATAGATATCTGTGTCCAAGAAGCATAAGATAGTCCCATATGAATAAATCCAAATAGATCAACTCCGAGATACATACTATTCAGAATGTTAAATACCAAAGACAGAGAATTCTGACAGCAGAAAGAGAAAAGTGCTGCATCACATACAAGGGATACATAATAGGATTAAGTGCTGATTTCTCATCAGAAATCATGGAGGCAAGAAGGCATGACATATTTGAGATACTGCAAGAGAAAAACTGCCATCTAAGAATCTTATAGCCGGGAAGATTGTCTTTCAAAAATGAGAGCAAGTTTAGAATATTCACAGATAAACAGAAACAGAGAGATAAAACAAAGACACTAGCTTTGAAGGAAATACTAAAGGGAGTGCAACAGCCTGAAAATAAAAGACAGGAGAGAAAGGCTTGGAAGAGAGTCTAGAAAAGATTATATCAATAAAAGTAACAAAGTGTCAAAAGAGTGGTGAAATTAAAATGTTACAGATAAAACCCAAAGGTCAAAATGGGTGAAATAAGAACTTCCTTTACAGTAATAACATTGAATGTTAATGGATTAAACTTCCCAATCAAATGACACAGACAAGAGGAATGGATAAGAAAATATGAGCCATCTGTATGCTGTCTACAAGAGACTCACCTTAGACCCAAGGATACTTACCAATAGATTGAAAGTGAAAGGCTGGAAAAAGATATTCCACACATGGAATAAACAAACAAACAAAAAGATGAAGTAGCTATACTTATATCTAATGACATAGACTTTAAAAGCAAAACTTGTTATTAGAGACAAGGAAGGACATTATATATTTATAAAAGAGGCAATTTACCAGGAAGAAATAACAATCATAAATGTATATGCACCTAACCAGGATTCCCCAAGGTAGATGAGGCAAACACTGGCAAACCTGAAGGGAGAAATAGATATCTCTACAATAGTAGTGGGAGACTCCAATATACCACTCTCAGCAATGGATGGAACATCTGGGCAGAGGATCAATAAAGAAACAGAGAGCTTGAATAACATGATAAATGGACTAAACGTAATAGACATATACAGAACATTGCACCCCAGAACAGCAGGATATACATTCTTCCCATGTGCTAATGGATCTTTCTCCAGGATAGACCATATGTTGGGTCACAAAGCAGATCTCAATAAAATCAAGAAGATTGAAATTATACAAAGCATGTTCTCTGATCATAAAATAAAGTTGGAAATCAACAAGAGGTGGAAAAAGGGAAAATTCACAAATATATGGAGATTAAATAACGCACTCTTAATAATCATTGAGTCAAAGAAGAAATTGCGGGAGAAATCAATAAATATCTTGAGACAAATGAAAATGAGAACACCACATATCAGAACCTATGGGATGCTGCAAAGGCAGTGCTGAGAGGGATATTTATATCCCTCGATGCTTACATTAAACTAGAAGAAAGAGCTAAAATCAATGGCCTAACTACACAAAATGGCCTAACTAGAAAAGGAACAGCAAACTATTCCCAAAGCAAGTAGAAGGAATGAAATAACGAAGATCAGAGCAGAAATAAATGTAATAGAGAGCAAAAAAACAATAGGGAGAATTAAAAACAAAACAAAACAGAAGTTGGTTCTTCAAGAAGATTAACAAAATTGACAAACCCTTAGTTAGACTGACAAAGAAGACAAGGTGGTTTCACAGGTGAGTTCTACCAAGCATTCAAAGAAGATTTAATATCAGTCTTACCCAAGCTCTTCCAAAAAGTTGAACAAGAAGGAACGCTGCCAAACTCATTCTATGAAGATGATATCACCCTAATACCAAAGCCAGGTAAAGATATTATGAAAAAAGAAAATTACAGACCTGTTTCCCTAATGAATATGGATGCAAAAATCCTCACCAAAATACTTGCTAATTGAATACACCAACACGTTAAAAGAATTATTCATTGTGATCAAGTGGGTTTCATACCAGGCATGCAAGAGTGGTTCAACACAAGAAAATTAATCAGTGTAATACACCACATTAATCAAAGAAGAAATTGATATTCGCTATTCACTGATGATATGATCCTATACCTAGAAATTTCTGAGAAATCTACACCAGAGCTGCTAGAGCTAATAATAGATTTCAGTAGAGTGTCAGGATACAAGATCAGTACACGAAAATCAGTGGTGTTTATACACTAGTAATGCACAATCTGAGGAGGAAGTCAGAAGAGAAATCCCATTTACAATAGCAGCGCAAAAAATCAAATATATAGGAAAAAACTTAACCAATGATGTAAAGCAGTTGTATTCAGAAAAGTACAATGCATTGCTAAAATAAACCAAAAAAGACTTAAATAATTGGAAGAACATTCCATGCTCCTGGAATGGAAGACTAAATATCATTAAGGTGACAATTCTACCCAAATTGTTATACAGATTCAATGCAATCCCAATAAAAATTCTGTCATTTTTAAAGAAATGGAAAACACAGTTATCAGATTTATTTGGAAGGCTCAAAATAGCTAGAAACATCTTAAAAAGGAAAAGTGAAGTTGGAGGACTCACACTTCTGGACTTTAAATCATATTACCTAGCTACAGTGGTAAAAACACCATGGTACTGGCATAAAGATAGGCATATAGACCAATGGAACTGAATTGATGGTTCAGAAACAGACCCTCGCATCTATGGTCAAGTGATTTTTGACAAGCCTGTCAAACCCACCTAGCTGGGTAAGAACAGTCTGTTCATCAAATGGCGCTGACAGAACTGGATATTCATAGCCAAAAGAAAGTAAGAGGGCCCTCACTCACACACCTTAAACAAAACTTAACTCAAAATGGATCAAAGATCTAAATATAAAATCTAGAACTATAAAGCTGCCAGAAGAAAATGTAGGAAAACATCTTCAAGACCTGGTGGTAGGTGGTGGATTCTTAAACCTTACATCGAAAGCACGAGCAATGAGGAAATCATGGATAAATGGGACCTCCTCAAACTTCAACACTTTTGTGATTCAAAGGACTTCGTTAAGAAGGTGAAAAGGCAGCCCATTCAATGGGAGAAAATATTTGGAAACCACATATCCGACAAGGGATTTACTTCTGTTTTATATAGAGAGAGCATACAAGTCGACAATAAAAGAGCAAGCAATCTGATTTAAAAATGGACAAAAAACTTAAATAGACATTTCTCCAAAGAGGAAATACAAATGGCCAAAAAGCACAGGAAAAAATGTTCAGTATCACTAGCTATTAGGAAAATGCAAATCAAAACGACAGTAAGATATTGTCTCACACTGCATAGAATGCCCATTATTAAAAAACAGAAAACAATAAGTGCTGGAAAAGATTGTTCCCAGTCCTTTACTGTTGGTGGAATTATAAACTGGTGCAGCTTCAGACAGTTTGGCTGTTCCTCA
>JAKSZT010054532.1:3076240-3142738 GCA_026826555.1 Tolypeutes matacus
TATATCTAGAAGAACTGAAAACTGTGTCACGAATAGACATTTGTACATTGATGTTCATAGTGACATTGTTCACATTTGCCAAAAGATGGAAACAACCCAAGTGTCCATCAACCAGTGAATGGATAAACAAAATGTGTGTGTATGTATGTATATATATATATATACACACACATATATATGTATGTATGATGAAATAACATGCTGCAGGAAGCACAAATGAAATTGGAACACATATAATAACATGGATTAGCTAACTGAAGTAACGAGACACAAAAGGATAAATATTGCATGGTTTCACTAAGGACTAAATACAAAGAATAAATGCATGGAATTAAAACCTAGAGTGTAGGTTATTAGGAGATAAGAGAAGGCCTGTGAAGGAGTACTGATGCTTAATGTATGTAGAAGTTTTATTAACTTGACTGTAAATGTGTGGAAATGAATGGAGTTGATGGTAACACATTATAGTGAGTAGCAGCTGGTTTAAAATTGGGATTGTGGCTGAAAAGAGTAGTCTAGGGATGTAAATGTCAGTTGAAAGAAAAGTTGACCGTAATCTAGGGACTGAATAACACAGTGAACCCAGAGGTGGATGAGAATTGTGGTTAATAGTACAAATGCAGGAATGTCCTTCAGTGAACTAGAATGGATGTATGTTGCTATTGCAGGGTGGTGGGAATGTGGAGAAGTATGGGAAAAATATAATTAATGTAGCCTATGGACTATAGTTAACAGCAGTGCTGTAGTATTCTTGCATCAATGTCAAAGATGTACTGTGTTAATAATAAAGGGATACGGAAAAAATATGCCAAATGTATTCTGTGGACCAGTTAGTAGTAATAATCTGATATTATCTCATAATCTGTAACAAATGTTCCACAACAGTGTGGTGTTTTGGTGAAGGGCTGTTGTATGGGAATAGTACACATGTGCATGATTGTTTTGTAAGTTCACAACTTCTGTAATAAAAATATATTTTAAAAAATAATAGCAATTATATTGAAATGATTACAAAAGCTATATAAAATACTTAAATGTTAATTTAAAAGTAGGGAAGAAAAGTCCAGAATGACTACAACTCTGAAAACATACTTAGTAAAAAAGAATGGGAGAAAAATTCACCAAAACAATACTTGTTCAGTTAAGACACTGGGACTGTGGCTCAATTATTTTCCTAAGTGATTTTTAATGGAAAAAAAAAATACAATCTATTATAAAAATAACTTTCTATTAGTGTTTAATATTGCTGAGACATTTTTAAAAGACTATAAACACTAAGAAGAATCTACATGATTTGGCAAATAATAAATCACTGGTGTCCCACACAATGCTGTGACAGTCTTGTTTGTGAATAAGATGACACCCAGAGTCAAAGTTCTGTCCCAGTCATTTCTACCTTGCCCTGAACCTCTTGCTCCATTCCTAAGGTTACACTTTTTTTTCTTCTGTAGCTTTGTCTCCCATTTCCTACTCCAAACTTGTGTCATGAATCAAAAGATAAATTCCATTTTTCCATATAACAAATCTTCCAAAGTACAAATTTTAGTTTGTACCAGAATAAAAATTTTTTAAATCATAGATTTGATCAACACAAACAGTGAACCCCTAATGTTAACTATGCAGTATAGCTAACAATATACTTAATTCTGTTTCATCAACTGTTAAAAGGTACTACTTTAATGCAAAGTGTTAATAACAGGGAAAAATGAGTGACAGCAGTATGGGAACACTGTACTTTATGCATGATTTTTCTGTAAGTCTAAAATTTCTTTAAGAAAAAATAATTTAAAAATAGAATTTATTTAAAAAGGTAAATAATATGCAACATTAATTCAACAAAGAAAAAAAATCACTTGGCCATAAATGTGAGGGTTGATTTCTGAACTCTAAGTTATTCCATTGGTCAATATATCTATCCTGGTGCCAGTACCATACTGTTTTATGTTTTTTGTGTGTATGTTTTTTCTTGTGTTTTTTTTTTGGTCCTTAGTGCCCATTCCTCCAGTCCTTTGGGTTATATACAAAGTCCTTCTCGCCACAGGGCCTGTCACTACCTCAGAAGAGCTTTGCTAGGAAGGCTTAGGAATCAGCCCACTGCTGGACCCATAGACACTCCCTTTTTTTTTGTTTCTTAAAACAAATAAATTTTATTGATACATATTAATAAAGCATAAATCCATCCAAACTGTACAATCAGTGGTATTAGGTATAATCACATAGTTGTGCATTCTTCATTAAAATCATTTTTAGAGCATTTTCATTATTCCAGTAATAATGATAATAATAAAACAAAACTAATCACCGCTCAAACTCTCTATGCTTCCCCTGCTGTGCATAGCTGCTATTCTGTTTCCTTCTCTTTAGTATATTTGTATTTATATTTTGTAAAAACAGTCTTATATATACAATATCACCCATATTTGTATTTTACATGAGGTTTCACTATGTTATACAGTCCCATGTTGCATTTTTTAGCTTTCCTTCTAATAGTGTACATGACCTTAGGCTTCCCTTTCAACCGCTGTCATACCCTTATAATATCTCTGCTAGTCACAAACACCACGATGTGCTCTCACCATTTCCATTCATTTCCAAAGATTTACAAACAAGCTTTTAACCAATTCTGCTCAGATTAACCCCTCAGCTTGCCATTCTCTACCCTCATTCTGTTTTCTGGTGACCTATATTCTAATTGTTAATTCCAGGAGTTTATATAATATCTTTAGTTCATAATAGTGCAGTCATACAGTATTTGTCCTTTTGTGTCTGGCTTGCTTCACTCCACATAATGTCCTCCAGGTTCATCCATGTTATCATATGCCTTACCAACTTAATTTCTTCCTACAGCTGTATAACATTCCATCGTGTGTATGCACCACAGTTTGTTTATCCATTTGTCAGTTGATGGACACTTGGGTTTTTTACATCTTTTGCAATTGTGAATAACACCACTGTAAACATTGGTGTGCAGATGTCTGTTCGTGTTACTGTTCTCAGTTCTGCCGGATATATACCTAGTGATGGTATTGTTGGGTCACATTGCAGGTCTATATTCAACTTCTTTGGGAATTGCCAAACAGTCCTCCACAGTGGCTGTACGATTCTACATTTCTACCAACAGTGAATAAGCATTCCTATCTCTCCACATCCTCTCCAAAATTTGCAGTTTTCTGACTTTTTAATAGTGACCAGTCTAATATGTGTGAAATGATATCTCACTGTAGTTGCAATTTGCATTGCCCAAATCTCTTGTTATGTTGAACATCTTTTCATGTGTTTCTTCTTTGGACAATTGTCTTTTCAAGTCTTTTGCCCATTTTTTTCTCGGAAGTACTGGGGAACGGGGATTGAACCCAGGACCCTGTATTTGGGAAGCTGGTGCTCAGCCACTGAGCCACATTGGTTTCTCTGAGTAAGTTTTTTTTGTTTTGCTTGTTGTATGTTTTTGTTTTTTCCAGGAGGCACCGGGAACTGAACCTGGACCTCCCATGTGGGAGGCAGGAGCTCAACCACTTGAGCCACATCAGCTCCCCATTTGCCCATTCTTTAATTGGGTAGTTTGTCTTTTTTATTGTTGAGTTGTAGGATCTCTTTATATATCATGAATGGTAAAACCTTATTGGATATGTTATTGCCAAATATTTTCTCCCATTGAGTTGGCTGCCCTTGTACCCATTTGACAAAGTCTTTTGACTTGCAAAAGTGTTTAATTTTGAGGAGCTCCCATTTATCTATTTTTTTCTTCTGTTGCTCATGCTTTGGATGTAAGGTTTAAGAAACTATTGCCTACCACAAGATCTTGAAGATGTTTCCCTACATTTTCTTCTAGGAGTTTTATGGTGGTTGCTTTTATATTTAGGTCCTTGATCCATTTTGAATTTTTGTATAAGGTGTGAGATAGGAGTCCTCTTTCTTTCTTTTGGATGTGGTTATCCAGATCTCTATTTTCCATTTCTGCAAAAAAAAAGGCTGTTGGAACTTTCATTGGGCTTGTGTTGAATCTGTATATCAGTGTGGGTAGAATCGACATCTTTTTTTTTTTTTTAATATTTTATTTATTTTTTTTTTTATCAGGAGGTCCCAGGGATCGAACCCGGGTCCCTCCATATGGGAGACAGATGCCCAACCATTTGAGCCACATCCGTCCCCCTAAAATCGACATCTTAACCATATTTAGTCTTCCAATCCATGAACAAGGAATGTCCTTCCATTTATTTAAGTTTTCTTCGGTTTCTTTTAGCAATGTTTTGTGTTTTTCTGAATACAGGTCCTTTATATCCTTGATTAAGTTTATTCCTAAATATTTGATTCTTTTAGTCACTATTATAAATGGATTTTTTTCTGATTTTCTCCTCAGATTACTAATCAGTGTGTATAGAAACACTATTGATTTTTGTACATTAAGCTTGTATCCTGCTACTTTGCTGAACTTGTCTATTCTAGTAGCTTTGTGGTGGATTTTTCAGGAGATTCTAGATATAGAATCATATCATCAGCAAAGAGTGATGGTTTTACTTCTTCCTTTCCTATTCGGGTGCGTTTTATTTCTTTTTTTTTTAAAGATTTTATTTATTTATTCATTTATCCCCCCCTTGCTGCTTGTGCTCGCTGGGTCAGCTAACCACGCCGTGTGGGCGGGCTTGCCTTCACCAGGAGACCCCGGGAACCGAACCCGGGGCCTCCCATATGGTAAACGGGAGCCCTACTGATTGAGCCACAGCCGCTTCCCCGTTTTATTTCTTTATCTAGCCTAATTGCTCTGGCTAGAATTTCTACACAATATTGAATAACAGTGGTGACCGTGGGCATCCTTGTCATGTTCCTTTTCTCAGTGGGAAAGCGTTCGGTCTTAAACCTTTGAGTACAATGCTAGCTGTAGGTTTTTCATATATGCCTTTTATCATGTTGAGGAAGTTTCCTTCTATATCTATTGTTCAAAGTGTTTTTATCAAGAAAGGATGCTCTATTTTGTCAAATGCCTTTTCTGCATCAATCTAAAGAATCATGGGATATTTCTTCAATTTATCAGATAGTTCATTACACTAATTGATTTTCTTGTGTTTAACCACCCTCACATACCTGGGATAAAACCCACTTGATCGTGTTGTATAATTCTTAATGTGCTTTTGAATTTGGTTTGCAAGTATTTTGTTGAGTATTTTTGCATCTATATTCATTAGAGATATTGGTCAGTAATTTTCTTTTTTGTAGTATCTTTATCTGGTTTTGGTATTAGGGTGATGTTGGCATCATAAAATGAATTTGGCAGCCTTCTTTCCTGTTCAGTTTTTTGGAAGAGCTTGAGCAAAATTGATATTATATCATTAAAAAGTTTTTTTTTTTTTATTTTTAAACAATTTATTGAATTATATCATTCATACATGTTCATAGATCGTCTTTGAATGATTGGTAGAATTCACCTGTGAAGCCATCTGGTCCTGAGCTTTTCATCTTTGGGAGGTCCTTTTTTTTATTTTAAGAAATCAGTTTTATTGATACATATTAATAAAGCATACAATTCATCCAAAGTGTACAATCAATGGTATTTGGAATAATCACATAGCTGTGCATTCATCACTTCAGTCATTATTAGAGCATTTTCATAATTTCAATAATAATAATAAACAAAAAACAGATAAAAATGCAAACACGAAAATTCTTCACCTCTCAATCTCCCTGTGCTTCCCCTGCCGTACATAGCTGCTATTTCTGGCTATTCTTATACATTTATTTATTTTTAAGCAGTTTTATTGAGATATAGTCACATACCCTATGATCTATCCAAAGTGTATAATCAGTGGCTTTTAGTATAGTCACAATATAGTGCATTCATCACCACGAAAGATTAGAAAATTTCATTACTCCAAAGAGAAAACCCCATACCCCTTAGCAGTCACCTTTCAATCACTCTATCCTTCCCCAGCCTTACATAACCATTAATCTAATTTCATCTTTATAAATTGATTTATATTTACATTATATATATATATATATATATATATGGGATAATACAATTTGTAGTACTTTGTGTCTGGTTTCTTTTACTTAGAATGTTCTTTTTTGTCTGATAGTAACATCTTGAAGTATTAATATGTATTAGTTCAGATTCAAAGAAAAGCGGTCTTATATTTGCAATTTTACCCATATTCATATTTCACATGTGGTTTTACTATGCTATACATTCCCATGTTACATTTTTTAGCCTTTCTTTTAGTAATATACATGACCTTAGACTTTTCCTTTAAACCACTGTTATATCCATATAATAGAACTGATTGTTACAAACATGATGTTGTGCTTTCACCTTTTCTATTCATTTCCAAATATTAACACATATCCTTTTACCAATTCTGTGCAAGTTAGCCCTCAGCTTTCCATTGTCTAACCTCATTCTGTTTTCTGGTGACCCATATTCAAGTTGTTAACATCATGAAATCACACATTATATTTAGTTCATAGTAGCACAATCATAACAGTATTTGTCCTTTTGTGTCTGACTTGCTTCAGTCCACATAATGTTCTCCAGATTCATCCATGTTGTCATGCTTCATGACTTCGTTTCTCCTTACAGCTATATAATATTCCATGGTGTGTATACACCACAGTTTGCTTATCCATTCATCAGTTGATAGACACCTGGATTGTTTCCATCTTTTGGCAATTGTGAATAACGCCACTATGAACATTGGTGTGCATATGTCTGTGTGTGTCACTGTTCTCAGTTCTTCTAGGTATATACGCAGTAGTGGTATTGACAGGTCATGTGGTGAATCTATATTCAACTTCTTTAGTAACTGCCAAAAAAGTCTTCCACAGTGGTTTTACCATTTTACATTCCCACCAACAATGAATAAGTGGTCCTATCTCTCCACATCCTCTCTAACACTTGTAGCTCTCTGTCTTTTTAATAGTGGGCATTCTAATGTGTGTGAAATGATATCTCATTGTGGCATTGATTTGCATTTCCATAATTGCTAGTGATTTTGAATGTTTTTTCATGTGTTTTTTTGCCATTTGTATTTCTTTGGACAAATGTATATTCAAGTTTTTGTCCATTTTTTAATTGGGTAGTTTGTCTTTTTTATTGTTGAGTTGTATGATCTCTTTATATATCATGGATATTAAGCCCTTATCAGATATGTGATTTCCAAATAGTTTTTCCCATTGAGTTGGCTGCCTTTTCACCCTTTTGACAAAGTCCTTTGAGGTGCAAAAGCATTTAATTTTGAGGAGATCCCATTTATCTATTTTTTTTCTTTTGTTGCTCGTGCTTTGGGTGTAAGGTCCAGGAAACCACCACCTACCACAAGGTCTTTTAAGATGTTTCCCTACATTTTCTTCTAGTAGTTTCATGGTCCTGGCTTTTATATTTAGGTCTTTGATCCATTTTGAGTTGATTCTTGTATAGTGAGTGAGATAGGGGTCCTCTTTCATTCTTTTAGTAATGGATATCCAGTTCTCCCAGTACCATTTATTTAAGAGACTCTTGTCCTGTTAACATGGCTTTCATAGGTTTTTTCAAAACCAGTTGGGGGCTTATTTTCGGATTCTCAATTCTATTCCACTGATCAATATGTCTGTCTTTATGCCAGTACCATGCTGTTTTCACCACTGTAGCTTTGCAATATGTTTCGAGGTCAGGAGTGAAATTCTTCCCATGTTGCACTTTGTTTTCAGAATGCTTTTGGCTATTCAGGTGCATTTTCCCTTCCAAATGAATTTGGTAATTGCCTTTTCTATTTCTCTAAAGTAGGCTGTTGGAATTTTTAAAAAAAGATTAATTTCATTAATTCATTTCTCCTTGCTCCCTCATTGTTTGTGCTCGCTGTCTGCTCGTTGTATGCTCTCTGTGTCTGTTCATCTTTTTTTTTAAGGAGGCACTGGAAACCGAACGCAGGACCCGGGACCTCCCATGTGGGAGGGAGGCGCCTAATCGATTGAGCCACATCTGTTCCCTGTTGAAATTTTGATTGGAATTGCTTTGAATGTATACATGATTTTGAGTAGGATTGACATCTTCATAATATTTAGTCTTCCAATCCATGAACATGGAATGTCTTTCCATTTGTTTAGGACATCATTGATTTCTTTTAGCATTGTTTTGTAGTTTTCTGCAATAGGTCCTGTACTTCTTCGGTTAAATTGATTCCTAGGAATTTGAGTCTTTTAGTTGCTATTGTAAATGGAATATTTTCCCTGATTTCCTCCTCAGATTGTTCAGTACTAGTGTACAGAAACATTAATGATTATTGTGTGTTGATCTTGTATCCTGCCACTTTAGTGAACTCATTTATTAGCTCAAGTAGCTTTGTCATAGATATTTAAGAATTTTCTAAATATAGGGTCATGTCATCCACAAATAGTGAGAGTTTTACTTCTCATTTCCTGTTTGGATGCCTCTTATTTTCTTTTTTTCTTGTTTAATTTCGCTAGCTAGAACTTCTAGCACAATATTGAATAACAGTGGTTACAGTGGGCATCCTTGTTTTGTTCCTGACCTTAGAGGGAAAGCTTTCAATCTTTCCCCATTGAGTATAATGTTGGCTCTGGGTTTTTCACACATGCTGTTTATTATATTGAAGAATTTCCCTTCTATTCCTATCTTTCAAAGTATTATCATGAAAGGATGCTGAATTTTGTTGAATGCCTTTTCTGCATTGATCAAGATGAACATGTGATTTTTTTCCTCCAATTTGTTAGTTTGGTATATTATGTTAATTGATTTTCTTATGTTCAGCCACCATTGCTGTGGCTAAGTTTGGTATTGTTTATGAATTCCAAAAATAGATATTGGATTTTGTTTGTAAACTGGTCCATTACTCTGGGCATATTAGATTATATTAGACTCAGAGGTTTCACTTTTACTTTATTAAATCAAGATTAGGCTGCGAATATTCTTGCTGTCCTGATTTTGTGATAATCAGGGTAGGCTAAACATTCACTATATTAGAAACCATGCATGTGTCCCCAGACCTAGTTTTTCTCCCTACGTCTGGTTTTTAGAACACTGGTGATAAACTAAGCCTGATTTGTTATGTGACCATCCTGTATGGGAAAAGACTGTAACTTTGGGTATCTTTGGTCAACCTTAAGAGATATAGCAGGGAGACAGATGTGACTTGGGTGGTTGGGCATCCATCTCCCTTATGGAGGGACCTGGGTTCAATCCCCAGGACCTCCCAGTAAAAAGAAAAAAAAGAAAAATAAGGCGTGTGGGCCACCAGGCCCTGTGCGTGGGTGCGCCACCAGGCCCTGTGAGTGGGTGTGCCGCCAGGCCCCACGAGCCACACAGCATGATGATGATGTAAGAGGAGAGTGACACAAGGGAGAGCCAAGACGGGATGCACCAAAAAACCAGGAACTAAGGTGTTGCAGGCAGTAGGATGCCTCTCTCCCACATCGGAGATTCCGAGGATCAAATCCCAGTGAAGACAGGAGGAAAAGAATAAGAAGAGAGGGCAGGAAACAGACACAGAGTTGCCCAGTGAATGGACACAGAAACAGCAAAAACGGAGGGGGGTGGTGTAAAAATGGGTAAAAGTAAGTAAATAAATAAATCTTGAAAAATGTATAGGGGAGGAAGATACGGACTATAGTAGTAGTAATACTTTGACGATGCTCTTTCATGATTTGTTAACAAATGTTTCACAACAATGCAGTGTTTTTTGGGGTGGGGGTGATGTGTGGGAGCCCTGTATGATGTTATGCATGTTTGTTTTGTAAGATCATGATGTTTACTGAACACTTATAGTTAATGTATGTTCATGTATGAATGATATACTTCAATAAATTGTTTTAAAAAATCAAGATTAGGGCTGTTATTTGACCATGTCATTAGGGAGACTCGGTTTGAGTCCCCGCCTCCAGCTAGCCTACAGCTGTGGGCTATATAAATGGATGTTCAATCAAAGAGAGGGAAGTAAACACACAGAGAAGGAGAATACAGAGTGGAATTTTGACGCTGGAGCCCCGGGGAGAGAGCCGAGCCATTCACCTGATAGTTTACCACTGGCTTTGTGGAGAGAGCAGAGCAGCTGAGCTCAGAAAGAGAGGAGCCCCAGGAAGAGGAACAAGCCTTGTGCTAGCCCACAGCTGAGATCGGAAGGAGCTGGGACCACGGAGCCTTAGGAGGAAGAGGAAGGCTGATCCCTCGCAGAGACCTGCAGCCATACTGCTTCAATACGTGGCATGTTACTTTGGGTGAGAAAGTACCTCTTATAGTACCTGAAGTTGGACTCTTTAAGGCCTTGTGACTGTAAGCTTCTACTCCCAATAAATACCCTTTATAAAAGCCAACAGAATTCTGGTACTTTGCATCAGCACCCCATTGGCTGACTAATAACACTTGCATACCAGGAATAAATCCCACTTGGTCATGGTGTATAAGTCTTTTGATATGCTGTTGGATTCTATTTGCTGGTATTTAGTTGAGAATTTTTGCATCTATGTTCATTAGAGAGATTGGTCTTTTCTTGTAGTTTCTTTAACTGGCTTTGTATTAGGGTGATGTTGGCTTCATAAAATGTATTGAGTAATTTTCTCACCTCTTCAATTTTTTGGAAGAGTTTAGACAGGATTGGTGTTAATTCTTCTTGAAATGCTTGGTAGAATCCACCTGTGAATCCATATGGTTCTGGAATTTTCTTTGAAGTTTTGATTTTTTTTTTTTTTTTAATAGTAGGCCAGTAGTTTATTGAGAAATGGGAGGAAAGAATAGAGTTATGCATCTGAGGTGTAGATGTGAGCGCCTCTAGGCAGAGAGAGAACCTGTTCGGAGTTTCTTGATGACTGATTCAATCTCTTTAAATGTGATTGGTTTGTTAATTTCTTGTATTTCTTGTAGTGTCAGTGTAGGTTTTTTTGTGCGTTTCTAGGAGTTTGTCCATCTTGTCTACATTATCTAGTTTTTTCATACTTCTTATGATCTCTATTATTTCCATAGGATCAGTGGTAATGACCCCCTTTACATTTCTGATATTATTTATTTTTGTCTTCTCTCTTTTCTTTGTCATTCTAGCTAAGGGTTTGTCAATTTTCTTGCTTCTCTCTCTTGTTATTTTGTTCTTGATTTCATTTATTTCTGCTCTTATCTTTACTATTTCTTTCCTTAGGCTTGGTTCAGGATTAGTTTGCTGTTCTTTTTCTATTTCCACCAGGTGTGCAGTTAGAACTTCAATTGTAGCTCCTCCTTTTTTAATGTAAGCATTGAGGGCTATAAATTTCAGTCTCGGCACTGCCTTTGCGGTGCCACATAGGTTTTGATATTTTCATTGGTCTCATTTTCATTTGTCTCAAGATATTTCCTGATTTCTCTTGCAATTTCTTCTTTGAGCCACTGATTATTTAAGAGTGTGTTGTTTAATCTCCATATTTTTATGAAATTTCCTTTTTTCCATCCATTATTGATTCCCAGCTTCATTCCGTTATGATCAGAGAAAGTGTTTTGTATAATTTCAATCTTTTTAAAATTAATTGAGACTTGTCCTGTGACCTAAAATATGGTCTATCTTAGAGAAAGATACATAAGTGCTTGAAAAGAATGCATGTGCTGCTGTTTTGGGGTACAGTGCTCTCTATATATCTGTTAGGTCTGGTTGATGTATCACATTATTCAAGGTCTCTGATTCTTTATTTATCCTCTATCCATATGTTCTGTCCAATACTGAGAGCTGTGTATTGAACTCTCCAGCTATTATTGTAGAGACAGCTATTTCTCTCTTTGGATTTGCCAGCATGTGCCTCATGTATCTTGGGGCACACAGGTTAGGTGCATAAATATTTTGTATAGTTATTTCTTCTTGGTGAAGTGCCCCTTTTATTAATATTTATAATGACCTTCTTCCCTTATAACTGTTTTGCATTTAAAATCTATTTGTCTGTTATTAGTATCACTACTGCATCTCCTTTTTTGGTTACTATTTGCATGGAATATCTTTTTCCAACCTTTTACTTTTAACCTGGTTGTGTCCTTACGTCTGAAATGAGTCTCTTGTAGACAACATATAGATGGCTCATATTTTTTGTCCATTCTATTAGTCTATGTCTTTTGATTGGGGAGTTCAAGCCATTAACATTCAATGTTATTACTGTAAAGACATTGGTTACTTCATCCATTTTGTCCTTTTGCTTTCTGTTGACATATCGTACTATTGTCTGTCCTTTTACCTTTTAATATACCCTTCCTAATAATCTTAATTTCTACACTCTTCTCCAAGTCTCTCACCCTTGTTTTTTCCTTTCAGGCTGCAGCACACCCTTTAGTATCTCTTGTAATTCTGGTCTTTTGGTAACATATTCTATCAGTTTTTGTTTGTCTGTGAAGTCTTTTAATTCACCCTCATTTATGAAGGACAGTTTTGCCAGATACAGAATTCTTGGCTGGCAGTTTTTCTTTTTCAGTACCTTAAATACATCATACCACTTTCTTCTCACCTTCCTGGTTTCTGATGAGAAATCAGCACTTATTCTTATCGAGGTTCCCTTGTATGTGATACTTTGGTTTTCTCTTGCTGCTTTCAGAATCCTTTCTTTATCTCTGATATTTGTCATTCTGAATAGTATGATTCAGATTTATCCTGTTTGGGATGCGTTGTCCTTGGATATTAATATTTATGTCTTTCATAAGGGTTGGGAATTTTTTGGTCATTATTTCTTCAGATATTCTTTCTGCTCCTTTTCTTTTTTTTTTTTTTTTTTTTAAAGATTTTATTTATTTATTCATTTATCTCCCCCTTGCTGCTTGTGCTCGCTGGGTCAGCTAACCACGCCGTGCGGGCGGGCTTGCCTTCTCCAGGAGGCCCCGGGAACTGAACCCAGAGCCTCCCATATGGCAAATGGGAGCCCCACTGATTGAGCCACAGCCGCTTCCCTCTGCTCCTTTTCCATTCTCTTCTCCTTCTGGCATACCGATAATACGTGTGTTTGTGCTTTTCGTGTTGTCATTCAATTCCCTGAGACACTGTTCCATTTTTTCCATTCTCTTTCTGTTCTCCTGTCTTCTCCAGTTCAAATGTTCTGTCTTTGAAATCACTAATTCTGTCTTCAAGCAATTCAAATTTACTGTTATGTGCCTCTAATGCATTTTTTGTTTTTTATTCCTCCCCAAGATGTTTCCCTTGTCTGTTTGATCGCTGTTTTTGCTCGTTGTTTGCACTCATTGTCTGCTCATTCTCTGCTCGTTGTCTATTTGTTTTTTCTTTAGGATACACTGGGAACCGACCCTGGGACCTCTCATGTGGGAGGTGGGTGCCCAACTGCTTGAGCTACATCCGCTCCTGTAATGTATTTTTTTTTTTTTTTAAGATTTTTATTTATTTATTCATTTATCCCCCCCTTGCTGCCTGTGCTCGCTGGGTCAGCCAACCACGCCGCGTGGGCGGGCCTGCCCCCACCAGGAGACCCCGGGAATCGAACCCGGGGCCTCCCATATGGTAAACGGGAGCCCCACTGACCGAGCCACAGCCGCTTCCCTGTAATGTATTTTTTAAAATATTTTTTGTTGAAGTATATCATTCATTCATGAACACACATAAGCAATAAGTGTATAGTAAAAGTTGTAAACTTATAAAATTAACATGCATAATATCATACAATTGTCCCATACATCACCCCACCAACACCTTGCATTGTTGTGAAATATTTGTTATAAACTATGCAAGAGCATTGTCAAAATATTACTACCAACTATAGTCCATATCTTACATTAGGTGTATTTTCCCCTAACCTGACCCTATTATTTTTTAAATATATTTTTATTACAGAGGTTGTGCACTTACAAAACAATCATGCACATGTGTAGAATTCCCATACAACACCACTTCACCAACATACCACACTATGGTGGAATATTTGTTACAGATTATGAGATAATATTATCAGACTGTTACCACCAATCATGGTCCATAGAGTACATTTGGCACGCTTTTTCCATACTCCCATTATCAATACAGTACATCTTAGGCATTAATGCAAGAATATTACAGTATTGCCATGGTCCACAGTCTATAGGTCACACCACTTGTATTTTTCCCATGCTTCTCCACATTCCCACCACCATGCAATAGTGACGTATATCCATTCTAGCTCACAGAAGGACACTTTTGGATCTGTATCATCAACCACAACCACCTCTGGGTTCACTGTTATTCAGTCCCTAGATTATTCTCTAGCTTTCTTTCATTTGACATCTAACATATTTTTAATCTCATCCATTGTGTCTTTCATTCCCATAAGGTTTGTTACTTTTCTTTGCAGGCATTTAAATTGTCCTTTATGCTCACCCTGTTTCTTCTTTTTTTTTTTAGGAGGTACCAGGGATTGAACCCTGGACCTCATACATGGGAAGCAGGTGCTCAACCACTGAGCTAAATCTGCTCCCCCAGTGTCTTCTTAATATCCTTTATCTCTTTAGTCATATTTTATTTCAATTCTTTAAATTGATTTAGGAGAGTTGTGTGATTATAATGAATTGTCTTAAATTCCTATCACTTCAGGATATTTGGTTTGTTCCTTTGGTTGGGCAATCTCTTATTGTTTCTTAGTATTGCTTGCAATTTTTTGCTGATGTCTAGGCCGCTGAATATGTTGGTGAATTTACTCTGATGGCCAATTTCTCTCTCTTACCTATTTTTTTTCACAGCTCTTCTTTGATATTTGGTTCAGCTTACTCTACATATTTAAAATTGTCCAGCTTTAAGTATCAAAATTGGGCCAGGGTCTCACTAATGGGGCATAGATTTTCTTCCAGGAGTTTGGGTATTGAGAGACCCAAAATACTTTTTTGTCCATGCAAATTCCAGACCGGCCAGCAGATGGCACTCATCAGTGCACCTTTCCACGGAGGTGTTTCTTTCAATCTCTGCTTTCCTGTGTTTTTGCCTGGCCAGAGCCAAGATTCAAGGTGGGTCTGCTGACTGAATTCATTGAATAGAAGTCCCTCGACTCCCCCTCCCTTTTCCTTTGTAACAGCTGACAGGGAGGAAGATGGCTGTTCCCCTCTCAGTTGACTGCGGTGAGCCAAGGATTTTACCCCAGGTTAATATCTTGGGGGTGGGGGGCGGAAGCCCTTTCTGGCTGCTGCAGGGGTTTGTTAACTCATGTGTGTTGTTTCGAATTCTTTGTCTTCCTGTCCCTTACTCTCCTGGGAGTTGTGTAGCACTGTCCTGGTCTGCTGACCCCTATAGAAGGTCCCTCAGACAGCTTTTGGCTCTTTCTCTGTTGTTTTTGTGAGAAAGTTGAGCCCTGCTTGCCTGCTCCGATGCCATCTTCCTGGAACTCCCACCAAGCTATTTTGATTACTATTGCTTTGTAATAAAATTTGAAGATGGGGAAGTGTGAGTTCTCCAACTTTGTTCTTCTTTTTCAAGATGGCTTTGGCTATTTGGGGGCCCTTACTTTTCCATATAAATTTGAAGATTGGCTTTTCCATTTCTTCAAAGGAGGGCTATTAGAAATTTTAATTGTGATTGTGTTGAATCTGTAAATTACTTTGGGTAGATTTGACATTTTAACTATGTTTAATCTTATAACCCATGAACAAGGAATGCCCTTCCACTTATTTGGATCTTCGTTGATTTCTTTTAGCAATGTTTTGTAGTTTGCTTTGTACATGCCCTTTACCTCTTTGGATAGATTTATTCCTAGATACTTGATTCTTTTAGTCACTACTCTAAATGGATTTTTTCTCCCGATTTCCTTTTCTTATTGTTCATTGCTAGTGTATAGAAACACTGCTGATTTTGGGGTATTGATCTTGCACCCTGCCACTTTGCTGAAATAATTTATTAGCTCAAGGAGCTTTGTTTTGGATTTTTCAGGTTTTTCTCTATATAGGATCATGCCATCTGCAAATAGGAAAGTTTTACTTCTTCCTTTCCTGTTTGTATGTCTTTTAAGTCTTTTTTCTTGTCTATTGTTCTGGCTAGAACCTCTAGCACTATATTGAAGAACAGTGGTGGCAGTGGGTATACTTGTCTTGTTGCTGATCTTAGAGGAAAAGCTTGATGATGTTACCTGTGGGTTTTTCATATATGCCCTTTATCATTTAGATTTCTAAGTGTTTTTAACAAAAAGGGGTGGTGAATTTTGTCAGATTCCTTTGCTGTGTCAATTACGATGACCATGTGGTTTTTTCCTTTCATTTTCTTAATGTGTTGTCTTACATTGATTGATTTTCTTGTGTTGAACCACCCTTGCATACCTGGGATAAACCCTACTTGATTTTGATGTATAATTCTTTTACTGTAGTGTTAGATTGGGTTTGCTAGTATTTTGTTGAGGCTTTCTGTATCTATGTTCAGAAGAGGTATTGGTCTATAATTTTCTTGTAATATCTTTATCTGGCTTTGGTATGAAGTGATGTTGGCTTCATGGAATGAATTATACTACTCTTTCCACAAGTTTATCGTGAATGAAAAGAGAGAACAGTAATTCTTGCAGAAAGTGGGGTTTTTTTTTGTTCCGTTATTGTCAGTGGGGTTGTGTACATTTCTGGTTTGAGTAGGGATGCCAAAGAGTGAAAGGGAAGGATAGCAAATACGCTAGATCCTCCCCTGGGGTACCAGAAGGAGAAGGTCAAGAAGCCATATAGGTACAGTTTTGCTCAAGGGGAAAGTCACCTTCTAAGATCTGAAGAAAGGAGGGGTCTATGCAGTGGAGAGCCAGGTCCAGTGAGCTTTCTCTTTCAAGTAAAGTAGGTGGTGAGAACTTTCACTGAGCAATGAGGAGGCCAGGAGAGGGTTGTGCAAACTTTAGACAATCTGCAGTGAGGATTGTTCAGTGTTTATCAAAATTAAAATGATAGCAGTTGCTCATTTCTGGTCACACCGCAGGCCTGCAGAATCAGACTCTCTGGAGATAGAGCCCCAGGGCTGCATTTTTAAAAAGCTCTTCAGGCAATTCTAGTGACCCCTAAGTTTGGGACATACTGACATATAAGATCCATAAGCCTCAGAAGATGAAGGGAAGATGGGTCCACACCTGGGAGACAGACCATGGATGGATAGTTTTCTCCAGGAATTGAGAGATTTAATAAGCTCTTTAAATGGTTCTGATGTAGGTGTTCTGCAGACCACACTTGGGGAAATTTGCCTCTAACAGTAGCTAAGCATGTGGGCTTTAGAGCCAGCTTAATTGGGTTTGATTCTAAATACTACTATTTACTACTTGTGTAACTTTTGGCAAGTTAGTTAGCCTCTCTGGGCCACAATTTCCTCATCTGAAAAATGGGGCTGATCATAAATAGTACCCACTTCATATGGTTATTGTGAGGATTGCATGAGTCAATACATGTAAAGTGCTTGAAACATAATGAACACTCAACACTCAATTATTAGTTATTAGTGTTATGTAAAAGTGTGATCTATGAAAAGTAGGTCAGGCAATGGCATGTTCAAGTAGATGCATGAAAATAGCCCAGAGAATGGAAAAGACAGTCTTGTTACAAGGAGCCCAGGAAGAGGAAGGGGGGCTAAAGCCAAATAAGGTGGTGAAGTGAGGGTTGTACACCCTACTGGTTAGTCTGATTAGGGTCTTTGATTGGCAGTGACATCTCTCACAGGAAAAGTGTCACACAATGTGGAGCCAGACCCTGCAAAGCTGGTGAGGGAGGGCCGAGTGGGGCTGGTGAGAGTGGCAGGGAGGTGGAGATAAAGCAGAATATACCAGTCATTTAAAGAAGCTAGTGCTTTCAAGAAAGACTGGATAAAAGAGTACCTTAGGAGACAGTACTGCATCAAAGGCTGACTACTTAAAACCTGCCTTATTTTGCCACTGGTGGGAAGCTTCAGGTTCTCAAAATGTCCTCAAATGAATGAAGGTCCTTTATTATTTACCAGGCTTAAAGGCCTGTCCTTAGATTCCTATCTAAGCCTTTTGGGCAGGCACTTGAAGCCTTGTCTCCAGCCATGGGGCCAGGCTGCTACTTAACTTCTTGGTCTCTGTGCACCTGGGAAATTTAATCCTGCTCTGGGTTTCAGTTAAAGGGGGCACAGACAGGCTGGCAAGAGAGCTGGAACCCAGATCCAATGAGAAAAAGTTGTTGAGTTGGGGCTGTTTAGCTTAGAGAAGAGGAGACCCAAGGCCATATGGTTTCTCTACCTCTGACGGGCTGTTACAGAGAGAGCAGATGGGGCCTGAGGGGCCCCAAGGAGCAGAGCTAGAACTCATAAGTGGGTGGAAACCACAGGGAGGCATATTTCAGCTCAACACAAGAAATTAACTTTCTAATAGAACTGATCAACCATGGATCCAAATGGATATCGTGGGAGGTAATGAGCTCCCTGTCACCAGAAAAGTGCAAGCCCAGTTTGCATAACAACTTTCTAGCAAAGCACATGTAAATATCTTGTTAAAGTTTATAGCTAAAACACTTGTTCTATGTTTGTGTGCAGCAGCTTGGTTTCAACCCATAATCCTTGGCTTTCTCAGCCCTGGACTTTAGCCTTCTGAGAGAGTAGGTACAGACTGCTTTAAAATCTGGTACCCAAGTCACATCTAAATATAGTAGGGAATGGATGTTGGGGGCCATTCTGAGTTTCCCACAGCTCCAGGAATTGGGCCATGAGTGTTTCTCCTTTCCAGCTATCATCGCCTCTCCCCTACCAGACTGCCTACAAAGTAAGATGCATTTCTCTAGTTCCCTGCTTCCTTTTTGTCACTGAAACAATCCCATAGGCCCTTTAAGATGTAAGTTTTGTTACAGCAAACATTGGCAGGTAATCCAGAGGCCTGAGAACTCTCAATAAGTTCCCACAGTTGTAAATGGTCAACTCAACTGCTTCTCAAACTTTCCTGTGCATCGAGTCACTCAGGGATCTTGTGCAAATGCAGATTCTTATTCAGGGCGCTGAGATTCTGCATTTCTAACAACCTCCCAGGTGCTGCTGCTGTTACTTCATGGATCACTTTGAGCAGCAAGGATCTAAGTGACTATACAAATAATAACGTTGCTGTTGTCATTATTGTTGAGATTGTCTTTCATTGTGCCATAACAGAGTTGTAATACGGGCTTGCAGTCCGGATCACACCATTAACTTAAATGGCTGAGGACAGCCAAGTGTAAGAGAGTAAATTCTATAGGGTCTGGGTTGTGTCTCAATATCACACCAACTACAGTGTGTAGACATGAAGCAGTCAACAGTTTGGGAGCCCTGTGAGTCTCCATCCACTCAGTATGCGTTTTCCATTCTTTGTGAGAAGCCTCTCTTGATCTCAATTTGAAAGAGGTCCTAGGAGTTCCAAAAGACAAACAATGATAAATCAGGTGCTATTCAGGTACCTCTGGACGCCCTGAGCCCCATATCTCAGTGCAACACCCTCCCCCCGCCCCCACTCTCCTTGCCCCTGCCTCACTAGCCCAGTTGGAGCTTTCCTTAGTTCTTTCCTCAAATTTCTCCCTTTAAAACAAAGTGCTCCTTTTTCTTCATTCAACATGATTAGCCATGGGTGACTGCACTTGGAGCCCTCCCACCCCCCCACACAGGTTGAACAGAAGGTTTGCTGCACTCATTTTATAAACCAGTAGACAAGAAGACAAACCCCAGGTTTGGAGGGGTGAAAGGTGAACTGGGCAAATGCCAAAGCCGAGCTCTGGGCCCCAGAAGAGTCCTACATGTTAGTTCTCCCTACAGCAAAGGGAGAAATTGGAAAAGAGGGGTTGTGGTAATGACAGGGAGATTTACAGTTGGGAAGTCAGATATTTTGCCATGGAGAAAGTGCTCTGATTCTAGAAGTCCAATTCCCAGTCCAGTACTCTGGCCCCAGGTTTGGGGAGAGAAACTCCTTCTTTGGAAAGGTAAAGGATGATTTTGCAAGCTGCTCACTCAAGCTCTATGAAAGGAGCCCTGAAAACATTTGCCTTTGCTCTGACTCTTGTGGCCTCCCAGACTCTCCCAGATGGAAGAGATCTTAGAGCATGTCATTTAGCCCAGCTTGCTACTCCCACCCAGCAATGCCTCCATGTCTTCTCTCTTCCTCAAGCAGATTAAATGATGAATTGTCATTTATTTTCCCCAAGTAATCTTTCTCCCTCAAAGAGGAATTTTACCTGCCAGGAAAGCATGGTTCTTAGGCTCAGTTCTTGGGTATAAATCAGTCTTCAGTGAGTGTGAGCCCTTTATTTATTTCAGGGCCTGATATCTACTGTCAGGGTCAGGTGCTGGAAGTCACAATGCTCAGTGAAAGAATTGTTCCTTCACAAGAGAAGCCCATCCAGAAAGAAAAGCGGCAATAGGGAAAAAGACATAAGTCCAGGTCTGTAGTAATTAGTAGGGAAATCCCACCCCAACCCTCTTGGTACCCTTGGTGGTGGCATTGGAGAGTGAAGCCCAGATAGTTCTACAGAAAAGACAGGACATTGTGCTTCATTATATTATACCCTATAGGCCCCTTTCATAAGCAGAGCACAAATACCTTCCCAGGAGGAATTGTGATGACTTTCAAGAGTGGGAAGCCTGTCGTTGCACACAGACTGGGCACAGAGCCAAATGAGCCAGGAGTAGGAAACATCAAGAGTCCTAAGGAGAGAAAGGATTCTGAGAACTAGCTGCCTCCCCTGTGGGGAAGGAGGAGCTGCTTCCAAGGTGCCAGGGCATTATCCCTCTTAGTCTGTGCTCTGGGAGTGAAGGGATGGCCATGGATGGGGATGGCTGAGTCTCACACACACACCCGGGGCAGGTTCTGTCAGAAGTGGCTCAAATGAAACTCCCTACAAGCCAAGCTCACAGCAGCCTCCCCCTCAAATTGCACCTCTATGCTGGGTCAAGCCTTTGTCTGATTAGAATGTAGAAGAGCCAAGCCTGATACTTCAAATGTGTGATGTGAATGGTGATGACAGCCTCAGCTGGGCATGAAGGTAGGCCCCAGGGTGAAGAACTAACAGGACCCTATATGGTGTCTGCTTCCAGGCAGACTGCCGCCTGGTAGGAATGTCACAACTATTGGCTGTGTTGAACCGTAGGAAAAGCTTGCTTTGAGAATCAATCTAATTAGGTTGGAATTCCAGCTCCCCCACTATATAACTCTGTGAACTTGAACAAGTGACTTGTTCTCTCTGTGCCTGCCTCCATTTCCCATCTGCTAAAATAAAGAGGCATCTACCTCATAAGTGTATTGTGAGGATTGACTGAGGCATGTGTCATAGCACTTGGCATGTAGCATGTGCTCAATAAGTGTTACTTCCTCTCCCTTGGCTTGGCAGTATATGTTTACTGAGGAAAATTGAGATACAGAGAGGCCAACTCTATTCTTTAGACTGGTGACAACTTGGAGGCCTTTAGATGTCATGCCCAAGAAACAAAAATAAGACCAGAAGAATAACCTTCCGCCTGCCTCCAGTATGACAGGAATCGATAGTCAGTGTGCTGTCCATCAAATACATAGCTGATCCTCTTGATCCATGGGTGCGTCCCTGGGGTCATATCTCTATGCCAGCCTCTCCACAGTCTGAGTCTGGTCTTCTTGTGACCAAAAGCAATCATTTGCAAGACAGCTGGCCTGAGGAACAGTTTTTCTACATGAAGCTTAGTCCGGGAAGTATTTTGAACTTTGCTCCCTCCTGCCTTGAGCCTTCCCAAATCTTATTCTTTGGTCCTTCCCTATCCCTCTACCCCTTTCACCAGACTAACTTCTCCTCCTCTTGGTCGCAGCTTAAATATTGCTCCCACAGGGAAGCCTTCCCAAGCTTACTAAACTAGGATGGTGTCTCAGTCCGCCAGGCTGCTATGACAAATACCACACAATAGGTTGGCTTAAACAACAGGAATTTATTGGCTCACGGTTTCAGAGGCTGAGAAATCCAAATCAAGGAGTTGGCTAGAAGGCTTTCTTCCTCCTGGGTCAGTAGCATTCCGGCTGGCCAGCACTCCTCAGTTCCTTAGCTTTCTCATTACATGGTAATGTCCTCTCCTTTCTCTTCTGGGTACCATTGGCTTCTGGCTCCTCCCCGTGGCTTTCTCTGACTATGTCTGAATTCCTTCTTCTTACGAAGGACTCCAGTAATCCAGATTAAGACCCACCCTCATTCAGTTGGGCTACACCTTAACTAAGAGGTCCTATTTACAATGGGTTCACTCCCACAGAAGTGTGGAATGAAACCAAGAAAATATCTAAATTGGGGTCCGTAATTCAATCTCCCACAGTTGAGTACCTGTAATTTACCTCAGCACTTTGTACACTTAAAAGTAATGAAATGAAAAAAGAAAAAGAAAAAAGAAAAGAAAAAAAAAAAAGAAAAAACCAAACAAACAAAAAATAAAAGTAATGAAACAATTGGACATTTCTGTGTAATGACTGTTTCACCCACTAGAATGGAAGCTCTAGTGATAGAGGGACCATGCTTGTTTTATTCAGCTCTTTTAACCCCAGCACCTAGCACAGTGCCTGGCACATGGTATGTGTTCAAAATATTTGTCAATTGAGTGACCAGATGACCTCTGAGGTCCCATTCAGCCCTAGAATTATAGAGTCACACAGGCAGCCTGTTTCTCTATAATCCCCAATGGCAAAGCCATGGCTAACCATCCAGAGTCTAGTCTAGGAAGGCTTTGGGACACCCTCAGACCAGATTCATAGTGGCTCTGGAAATGTGATATCTCTTTTTTACCCCTTCTCCCTTTTTCTCTCATTTTTCATTGCAACCCCTATTGAAGTGGTGACAATCCTGAGCAGCCATTCCAGCCTCCACCACAGTGGAGAAGAAGAATTAGCTAGCAATCCTAACAGCTGTTTGGGGTTCTGACAAAAGAGAGCAAGCCAAGGCAACAGCTCTGGAGTGTGTGTGTTTCAGACCCCAGAATAAGTTCCTAAGTCCTGGGTGACAAAGACAAAGTCCCTAACTGTCCCAGCCTGGCATATAGTCTAAGGCTGGCAGATATGTGGGAGAGGCCTAGAATGGGGAATGACAATGGCTCTGACTCCCAACTGCCAGGAAAAAATGTGGTTTCTGGAGTTAGGGGTCAAGAAGCCACCCTCCCGCTGAGTGCCGAAGAAAACTTCCAAAATGAACAGGAAATTCAAAGAAAGAGCCAGCAAGAGGCAGCCCTGAAGGAATCATCCATCAGATGCTCCAAGTGCAGCTGCTTTTCTATGCGTTGGCTTAAAAATCAAATTCCATTCTGGACAAATTTCCTTATTGCATGCAAGCTGCTCCGATTTCAGGAATGTCAAATATGCGGCCAAATGCAATTACATTTTAAGCACAGCACTTACTTGAAATATAGCACACATTTCTAAACCAATTTTAATCACATTACAGAGAGGGCAGACATGCTGAGCAATCTGAAATTCCGCCTTATCCAGAGAGCCTTTTCTGATTAGTTAGAAGAGTGGCCAATTTGCTGGCTCTGCCCTGCCTAGTCTCCTGTTCACGCTCTGCTCCCAGGTATGCATTTCTCCTGATTTTTGTACAGAGTGTAGATGTGTCTATTGATTGTTCATTTCTGCCCTGGTTGCCTGTTTGCTCAGTTAGTCACATGCTTTTTCGGCCTGAGCAGTCTTTGGCTGCTTCAGTCTGGTACCAGTCTATGAGCCTGGGCCTGGCCTTATATTCCTTTCAGGGAGGGCTCACCCCACTCCTGCTCAGGTGCTCAGTAAGGGCTCTTTTTTGTTGTTTTTTTTTTTTTCAGAGAAGTTGTAGGTTTACAGAAAAACCGTGCAGAAAATACAGAGTTCTCATATACGCTCTATTATTAACACCTTGTAGTGTGGTACATTTGCTGCAGTTGATAAGAGAACATTTTCATAATTGTACTATTAACTATAGTTCATGGTTTACTGTAGGATTCACTGTGTTGTACAGTTCTATGGATATTTAATTTTGTGCTAGTAACATATATACAACCTAATATTTTCATTTTTAACCACATTCAAATGTATAATTCAGAGCTGTTAATTATGTTCACAATAATGTGCTACCATCACCACCACCCATTACCAAACCTTTTCCTTTGTCCTAACTAGAAATCTGCACATTTTAAGCCTTAACTCCCTATTCCCTACCCCTACCCAATCCCCTGGTAATCTAGATTCTAGATTCTGATCTATGAGTTTGCTTATTGTGATGATTTCATATCAGTGAGACCATACAATATTTGTCCTTTTGTGTCTGCCTTATTTTACCCAACATGATGTCCTCAGGGTTGTTTCATGTATCAGAACTTCATTCCTTTTTACAACTGAATAATATTCCATTGTGTGTATATACCACATTTTTTATCCATTCGTTGGTTGGTGGACACTTGGGTTGCATCCATCTTTTGACAATTGTGTATAATGCCACTATGAACATCGGTGTGCAAATATCTGTTCGAGTCTCTGCCTTCAATTCTTTTGGGTATATACCCAGAAGTAGGGTTACAAGTCCTATGGTAATTCTATATTTAGCTTTCTGAGGAACCGCCAAACTGTCTTCCACAGCTGCTGCACCATTTTACATTCCCACCTGCAATGAAAATGAGTGTTCCTATTTCTCCACATCCTCTCCAACACTTGTAATATTCCATTTTTTTTTTTTAGTAGTAGCCATTATAGTGGATGTGAAATGGTATTTCACTGTGGTTGTCTTTTTTTTTTGAGGTACCGTGACCTCGTATGCGGGAGGCCAGTGCCCAACCACTGAGCCACATCAACTCCCTTGAGTTGGCTCCCTTAGCAGTTTGTTTGTTGTTTTGCTCATTTGTTTTTGCTTGTTGTCTGCTTGTGGTTTTTTTTGCTCGTTGTTTGCTTTTTTTCTTTTAGGAGGACCTGGGAACTGAACCCAGGACCTCCCATGTGGGAGGCAGGCACTCAACAGCTTGAGCCACATCTCCTCCCTCTCACTGTGGTTTTGATTTGCATTTCCCTAATAGCTAATGATGTTGAGCATGTTTCCATGTGCTTTTTGGCCATTTGTATATCTTCTTTGGAGAAATACCTATTCAAGTCTTCTGCCCATTTTTTAATTGAGTTGTTTGTGTTTTTGCTGTTGAGTTGTAGGCTTTCTTGATATATTCTGGATATTAAACCCTTTTTGGATATGTGGTTTCCAAATATTTCCTCCCATTGTGTGGTTAGTAAGGGTTTTTTGAGAATTAAAGTTCAGAGAGCCATTAGGCTAAAGCAGGTGGCTGCTAGGACAACCATGTGGCAGGAGGTCCAAGCTTCCGCAGAATTTAGGCATAGGCGTGGTGGGTCCAAGTGTCTTAGCCTCACTCTGGTTTGGGAGACTTGCACACCCCTCACGGGCCCTCATCAATCACTAGAGATGCCTGCATTTATATTCCTGCCATGGGTGGCTGGAGAAAGGGCTGCCTGGGTGCTCCCTGTAATGCCTGGTCTCCTGACCAAGACCTGACATAAGCACATTGGGGCAGCTGATAAGACCCAAAGCTGGCTCTTCTGCAACTGACTGTCTTCTGGAGTTCTTCCCATTGGGAAATCTAGCTTACCCCGAAAGACTTCAGGAGCATCATTCAAGTGAGAAAGGAGTCTAGGCTCCACAGACAGCCTGCATCTCATGCTCGCTGGCTCTTGTTGGCTCTGGTTGTTGTCTGTAACTCTCTCTCTGACACTTTCTGTCTCTGTCTTTCTCTGTGTGTGTATATATCGGTCTCTTTCTTCTATGTATGTGTATTTCTTTTTCTCCTCTTTCCCTCTCTCTCTCTCTCTGTCTCTCTTTTTCTCCATTCTGTTTGCTCTTTCTCTCTTTTTCTCTTTCTCCTCTAGTCTCTCTTCTCCTTTCTCTCTCCTCTCGCTCCTCTCTCTCTCGGTCTCTCTTTCATCTCTTCTCTCTCTCCATCTCCCCTCATCTTTTCCCTCTCTCTCTTGTTCCTCTGTCTCTCTTCTCTTTGTATCTCTGTGTGTGTCTCTTCTTTTTCTCTCACTTTCTAATCACTGCTCTCTCCCACATGGCCAGATACAGAAACACTCTTTTTTTCTTTCCTTTGACAAATCCACAGATTTAAAAAGGTAATTTCACTTAGAAATTAAGGCAAAAGAAGTGACCTAGAGTACAGGTGTCTGCCTCAGTCAGGATGCTAAACCAAGCCCCTTAACTTTTCTTCTGGTGGGTATTGAGGTCACAGAGTCCCAGCCCCCACAAACAGCCTCCCAGAACCTGCCTCACTAGGATATTCATGAGTTGGATGACAACTTGCTGCGGTTCCTAGCACCAGATGGAGGAATGAAGGTGGACAAGATGGAGTAGATAAATGATCTTTAAGGTCTGCCCCTGACATGAGATTCTGGGATTCTGAGAGTTCACAGTTGTGACCCACTTGGATCTGAAATAACCAGATAGTGTTCAGATCTGGGCTTCATACGTTAAGGGGGACAATGCAGAATACGTCCAGGGGAGAGTCAGTAGGATGGAACAGGATCAGGGGACTATGTCACTGTTTCACAACTATCATGGATTAAGTGCCTACTGTATGCCAGACACTGGACTAAGCACTGGGCAGACAGAGATTATAAGGCACAGACTTTTGCCTTCAAAGAGCTCAGTCGAATGATTAAACTGAGAAATATGAGTTTAATAATAATCAACATTTATTGAGTGCTTACAGTATGCTGCACACTCTTCTCAGCCTTTTGTGTTTATTATCTGGTTCAATCCCCATTTTATAGATGAGCAAACTGAGGCACATAGAGAAAGAACATTTGGTGGCAGTTTGCCATGAGGATAGATTGAAAGCACTAAGGCTGTCTAGCCTGGAGAAAAGAAGACCCATGTTCCCATGGGTCTCTTGTCTTCAGACTTCTGCCAGAGTCAGAGCGTACAAATGTATTTGTATTTGGCTTAGAGGGCAGAGGTAGAACCCAAGGGTGAAAGCAGATTTGGACTCAGTATAAGGAAAATTTGTGTCATCAGAGTCCAAGCTGTCCATGAATGAAACAAGCTGACCAGAGAGGGAGGGGGATGTCTAATAGAGGCTGGATGACCGCTCAGGAAGAGAAGAGGGGAGGAAGATGTCCCTAAACATCTCTTACAGTTCTGAGGGGCTGTGCATTAACAGTTTCTGGCTGTATATGGACTTGTAAACCCAAACATGGCCCCTTTAAAGTCCTCTGGGGATACTTTATCGGCTCTCAGAGAAAAACATGTACATCTCTGTACACAGGAAGTCCCTGTGGTCTGCTCATGGTGACCTACCCTCACATATTTCCTGATTGCCTTCTCTTGCCCCTCCCAAGGGTCCCTGGGCCATGTCTTGCAATAGAATCCCATTTACAGCCTTCCCCCAGTTTTCCACACAGGCCTTGGGCTAGTCTTGTTGCTGTGGAACTGCAGGCCAAGAACCAAGCAAAGGCTCTTGCTCAGTAGAGTGGTCAGTCCACAGAAGATGACCAAAAGGCCATTCACCACCAGTAAGGTCTATGCCACCCAAGTCCCCCATGCCTCATACAGGCCTAGGAGCCTCCCTGACAGCCAGCATACATACACTGGGCTTCCTCCAAGGCTGGTACACTCATATTGGCCTTGAGCAAAGCAGCCAGCCCAGGGCTCAGCAGTGGAGGGGATTGCCAAAGATGGCCAGGCATGGCCCTCAGGGTCACTCTGTCCAGGACCTGCAAGTTGTTGTAGCAAAGGTCCAGACCAGCTGAATTAGCTGAGGCCTTTGGGAAGGCTGCTTAGCTTGTTACCAAAGAGGTCCAAGATACTGAGCTCCTGCAGGCAGTGAGTTCATGTCTGGAAGCTCTTCAGCCCAGTGCCCAGCAGAGAGAACTTCTGCAAGGAGAACTGCAGGCCTGGGAAGGTCCCTGGGGTGAAAGTCAGCTCATGTTTCCGGAGAGATCCAGGGAATGCAGGGTGGCAGGGACAGATTCCTGGATATAGGACCTTTGAGCTTGTTCCTTCAAAGAATCAGATGCTTCAGTGGAAAGACTGCCCTGAAGGTGAGAGCCTTTGTTGTTATTGTTGATTAACTTTTTATTTTGAAATACTTCCAAACTTTCAAGACAGTTTAAAAAATAACACTTCATACAAGAACTCCCTATTCCATCCCACCCCCCAGAAATCCAGATCCACCAATTTTAACATTTTGCCATCTTTGCCATATCGTTCTTTCTGTCTTCTATCTATCTGTCTGTCTGTCTATATCTATCTATCTATCTATCAAACAATCAATCTATCTGTTCATGTTCTGAACACTTGAGTGTAGGTTGTTGTGGCAGTTTGAGTTTATTTATGAAATCCCCAAAAAGAGGGATTATGTTTGTAAACTGGCCTGTTCCTCTGGGTATGATACCCTTCGTATTAAATTCAAAGGTTTTAAGTTTACTTAATAAAATCAATTTAGGGCCTTTGATTTGACCACATCAGGATTGAGTCCCTGCCCCCTTGGTGGGCTGATATAAACGGTCACTCAAGATGACACATGGGAAGAGAGAGAGCTCCATTGACACGGAAGAGGAGAGAACTTTGATCCTGCGGCCCCTGGGAGAGATGAGCTATTCGCCTGATAGTTTGCAGCTGAAGAGAACAGAGCAGCTGAGCAGCTGCTAAGGCCTGGAAAGAAACAAGACTTATGCCACAGTGATATAGGAAGCCCTGAAAGACAAGCCCTATGCCAGCCTACAGCTGATATCAGAAGAAGCTGGGCCTACAGAGCCTTAAGAGGAAAAAGGCCCAAGAGACCAGGCAGAGTTCTCCTGCCATCGTGATTCAACACGTGGCAACTGACTTTGGTGAGAAAACAACCTTGAGTTGGACTCTTTAGAGCCTTGTAACTGTAAGCTTTTACCCCAAATAAATACCCTTTATATAAACCAACAGATTTCTGGTACTTTGCTTTAGCACCCCTTTGGCTGACTAATAGTTGTTTATATATCATGCTCCTTGAACACTTACTAATTCCATATATATTTCCGAAGAACAAGGATATTCACTTATGTAACCAACTTAAGTGCAGATACCAAGTTTTAGAAATTTAACACTGATAAAAAGCTTACAGACTGTATTCCATTTGTTTTCATATGTCTCAGTAATGTTCCTTTGAGCTTTTTCTCCTCCCTTGCTAGATCCCATCCAGGAACATGTACCACTTTTAATTGTCATTGTCATTTTAGTTGCTCTTTTTTTTTTTTTTTTTTAAATCATTGTGGAACATATATCCAACATAAACTCTGCCATCTCAACCCCTCCCAAGCATAACATTCAGTGGGATTAATCACATTCACAATACTGCAGTACCCTTACCACCTTCCATTACTAAAACTTTCCCATCTCCCCAAACAAAAACTCTACACCCATTATGCATTAAGTCCCCATTTCCCTGTCCCCCACCCCTGGTAACCTGTCTTCTGCTTTGTGTCTCCATGAGCTTGCATATTCTAAATATTTTCTTTGTGGTTACCATGGGCCTTAAATTTGCCATCCTAAATTTATAACAATCTCCTTTGCTTTCATAGGAACTTAACTTCAGTAGTATACACAACTATATTGCTATACCTCTCTGTCCCCCTATCTTTATGTAGTTCTTGTCACAAATTACACGTTTTTACATTGAGTGTAAAACCACTGATGTATAATTACATTTTTTTTTTAAAGATTTTATTTTTATTTATTCATTTATCCCCCCCTTGCTGCTTGTGCTCGCTGGGTCAGCTAACCACGCCACGCGGGCGGGCTTGCCTTCACCAGGACGCCCCGGGAACCGAACCCGGGGCCTCCCATATGGTAAACAGGAGCCCTACTGATTGAGCCACAGCCCCTTCCCTATCATTACATTTTATGCATTTGCCTTTTAGATACTGTAGGAAGTAAAAAGTAGAGTTACAGACTGAAAATACAATAGTGCATTTATATTTACCCATTTCGTTACCCTCACTGGAGAGCTCTGTTTCTTCATGTGACTTCAATCTATTGTCTGTTGTCCTCTCCCTTCAACCTGCAAACTTGATATTTAGCATCACTTGTAGGGCTGGTCTACTGGTGAGGAGCTCCTTCAGCTTTTGCTTATCTGGGAATGTCTTAATCTCTCATTTTTGAAAGACAGTTTTGCTGAATTAGAATTCTGGGTTGGCAATTTTTTTTTACTCTCAGCACTTTTTTTGCTTATTATTATTATTATTTTAAACAATTTATTGAAGTATATCATTCATACATGAACATACATAAACTATAAGTGTTCAGTAAACATTGTGAACTTACAAAACAAACATGCATAACATCAACAGGGCTCCCACACATCACCCCACCACAAATACCTTGCATTGTTGTGAAACATTTGTTAAATTGTGAAAGAGCATCGTCAAATTATTACTAATAACTATAGTCTGTATCTTACTCCCCTATACTTTTTTTTAAGGATTTATTTATTTACTTTTATCCATTCCCCCCACCCCCACCCCCCGTTTTTGCTGTTTCTGTGTCCATTTGCTGGGCAACTCTCTATGTCCATTTCCTGCCTTCTCTTCTCATCCTTCTCCTCCTGTCTTCACTGGGATTCGATCTTCAGAACCTCCAATGTGGGAGAAAGGCATCCTACTGCCTGTGCCACCAGTTCCTGGTTTTTCGTCACGTCTCGTCTTGGCTCTCCCTTGTGTCACTCTCCTGTTATGTCATCATTTTGCGCGTGGCTCGCGGGGCCTGGCGGTGTACCTGCACACGGGGCCTGGGGTGCTCACCTGCATGTGGGGCCTGGCGGTGCACCCACTCACGGGGCCTGGCGGCACACCCACTTGCAGGGCCTGGTGGCATACCCACGCACAGGGCCTGGTGGCCCACACGCCTTATATATTTTTCTTTTTTAAATTTTTACCGGGAGGTCCTGGGGGATTAAACCCAGGTCCCTCCATATGGGAGAGGGCGCCCAACCATTTGAGCCACATCCATCCCCCTGCTATATCTCTTAAGGTTGACCAAAGATACCTAGAGTTACAGTCTTTTCCCATACAGGATGGTCATATAATAAATCAGGCTTAGTTTATCACCAGCATTCTAAAAACCAGACCTAGGGAGAAAAACTAGGTCTGAGGACACATGCATGGTTTCTAATATAGTGAATGTTTAGCCTACCCTGATTATCACAAAATTGGGACAGCGAGAATATTCACATTATTATTATTATTATTTTTAAAGAAGCTTGGGATTACATAAATGTTACATCGAAAATATAGAGGATTCCCATATACCTCGCTCCCTCCCCCTCCCACACTTTTCCCCATTAACAACATCTTAGTGTGGTACATTTGTTACAATTGATGAACACATATTGAGGCATTGCTACTAACGATGGTCTATAGATTATATATGGTTTACACTTTGCATTGCACAATTTTATAGGTTTTGACAAAATGTGTATAATGGCCTGTATCTGTCATTCCAGCATCATGCAGGACAAGTCCAATGTCCAGACAGTGCCCCATGTTACACCTATTCTTCCCTCTCCCTCCCTTCAGAACCTCTAGGTGGCCACTGCCTTTATATCAATGTTAACAAATTCTTCCATTGTTAGAATAATAAGTCTACTTTAGTCCATGGTTGCAATCCCTCCTTATGTTCATTCTCAATCTTGAGGATTTGGACATGATGATGCCCACTCTGTTTCCGATTGAGAGGGCCCTTAGATCCCATGGGGCAGATGGGTGGAACTGTCTTGCTTGCAGTTTTAGATACTCTGTTTTTTTGGGATGGTCATTGTCTATCATCATCCTTTTGTTAGTTGTCCTGGGTGAGTCCGATGGATTAGAGGATAGGTATTGACTGTAACTCTGTTGAGATTCAGGGCTCAACCATCATATGAACAGCCAAAAGATTAAAGTCTCTGGGATACATATTTAACAGGTGTAGTGCTAATTATTGGTTCAAATAAAAGGGGCATAAGAACTATGTGTAGGAAAATTATAAATGAGTCCAGCTCCGATATATTGGGGGGATAGGTTATCATACATTCCAAGGTAAGGCCCACTGACAGGATGCCAAGTCCCTGGGGTTGTCTGCCCTGCCTATAGTGTCCAGATGTCTCTCAAGCCCTCAGGAGCCCTCATGCTTGAGGCAGTGTTTACTGTGGCAGGCAGTGAGATCCTACTAAGACGTGCATAAATGTAACCTCTGGAATGACCACCCGACTCACTTTGAAATCTCTTAGCCATAAAAACTCATTTAAATGTGTTTAGTATTTCCCCCTTTTGGTCAAGGTCTTTTTCCAAATGCATTGCTAGTTGGCGCTTGGTAATAATCCCTTGGTGCCAGGAAGGCTTATCCCTGAGAATCATGTTCCATGCCACAGGGAATGTAGTGAGTTTATTTGCTGAGTTTGGCTTAGAGAGAGGTTTGAGCAACAAGGAGGCTTTCAGGATGTAACTCTTAGGCAATATATAATACTATGCTAAGTTTCAATTTCACAAGAACAAGGTTCATAAGTACCAGCATCAATTTCAAGGGCCTCGTGTATTGTACTGCCCTCCTTTGCTAGGCACTGCCCATGTACTCTAGCGATTCTTACCACTGTATTAGAGAATGTAGCAGGACTCCCCAGGATGGGAATTCAATATTCTTTTGGTTATTGTGTGGGTCTCCACCCACTGAGACAACACCCCGATAACACTTGCACACATTCATGTTCCATAGAAGCATGCCTCAGGCGTACCCCTCCCCACACATGCCACCATCACCGACACCGTACCAGTGATCCTCCCTGCCACAGTTGCGACTCTTCTGCAATCCAAAACCTCCCCAAAAACAAAGCCAAAAAAATAAAGATAATAAAAAAGTACAAAATAAAATAATATAAATTAAAAAAAATTTTTTTTGAATTTTGTCTTTCATTCCTGTAAAATCTTTTATGTAACAGCGACAATTTTTTCTGTATATTCCCCCATTGTTATTTTTTTTTCACTTTATTTTCAAAGAAGCTTTAGGTAACGGAAAAGTCACATAGAAAATATAGGGGATTCTCATATACCCCACCCCCTCTCACATTTTCCCCTATTAATAACATCTTCCATGAGTATGGTACATTTGTTACAATTGATGACCAAATATTGAAGCATTGCCAGTAACCATGTAGGCTGCTTGTGTGTTTTTAGAAATTTGTCCATTTCATCTAAGTTATCCATCTTGTTGGCATACAGTTCCTCTTATGATACTCTTTATTTCTGTGGGATCAGTGGTGATATCCCCTCCCTCATTTTTCATTTTATGTATTTGCATCTTCTCTCTTTTTTATTTGTTAATCTAGTTAATGTTTTGTCGATTTTATTAATCTTCTCAAAGAACCAGCTTTTGGGTTTGTTAATTTTTTCTAGTGTTTTTTTATTATCAATTTCATTTAACTCTGATCTAATCTTTGTTATTTCCTTCTTTCTGACTGCTTTGGGATTAGTTTGTTGTTCTTTTTCTAGTTCCTCCAGGTGTGCAGTTGGTCTTTAGTTTTAGCTCTTAATTCTTTTTTAATATAGGCATATATGACTGTAAGTTTCCCCTCTCAGCACTGCTTTTGCTGCATCCCATAGGTTTTGATATGTTGTGTTTTCATTTCATACGTTTCAAAGTAGTTAGTGATTTCTTTTGTAATTTACTCCTTGACCCACTGATTGTCTAGGATTGTTGTTCAACTTTCATATCTTTGTGCCTATTCTGGTTCTCTGCCCCTTATTAATTTCCAGCTTCATTCCATTGTGGTCAGAGCAATTACTTTGTATAATTTCAATTTCTGAATTCGTTAAGAGTTGTTCTGTGACCTATCATGTGGTCTATCCTGGAGAATGATCCATGTGCACTTGAGAATGTATATCCTGCTGTATTTGGGTGTAATGTTCTGTACATGTCTGTTAGGTCTAGATCCTCTAATGTATTATTCAAGGCTCTGTTTCTTTATTGACCCTCAGATGAGATGTTCTAATTGTGATAATGGTGTATTAAAGTCCCCCACTATAATTGTAGAGTCATCTATTTCTCCACTTAGTTTTTCCAATATTTGCCTCATGTATTTTGGGGCACCCTGGTTAGGTGCATAAATGTTTATGATTGTTCTTTCTTCTTGATAGATTACCCCTTTTAATAATAAATAGTGTCCTTCTTTGTCTCTTATAATAGTTTTGCATTTAAAGTCTACTTTATCTGATATTTGTATAGCTACTCTCACCCTTTTATGGTTATTGTTTGCATGTAAAATCTGAAGCTTTGAGAATGATGTTTCAGCCAGTTGTTGCTGGTTGTTCCAAGATTCTGTGGGGGGATAGTGCCCTGAAGCTTCTCACTCTGCCATCTTGATCAGAGCAGGCCTGGGAGATCCTTTTGTGGGGCTTTTCCCCCATGGTGCCATGACTCCAACACAGGTGCAACCTGTGGCCTTCCAAGTCCACTGCTTCCTGGATGGGCTTAATCTCAAAGAATTAGCTGGGAAAAACCTGAATAAGATTCCCCTGGAGATCCAGAGGTGTTATGAGTGGAAAGGACAGTGTGGAAGTAGGGATAGGCCTTGGGACTGGTGATGCCATGAGGGTAGTAGTGTCACATTCTGGAGACAGTTCTGGGCCAATTTGAGATGCTGAAGGGCAGGGAGTCTACCAAGTAAGTTTCTTGGGAATGCTGCCGGTTGGTTCCTACTTAGATCAAGTGGGATATGTCAAAATAATACCACTCAGGCTGAATATTATGTCATGACTTCTTCCACTGAGATTCTGCCTAGTCACCTCTTGGTACCAACTGGCAACTCCCAAAGCTGGAGATAGGAGATGTGGTTCTAGAGAGGCCAGGGAGTTTGTTGTCAGAGGGGTTAAGATGGAGGAGATGGCTTAGGGTGGGGAGAAGTGGGAAGTTGCTCAGCTGGTTATGATTCAGGTCTCATACCTGAAATTGGTATGCACCATCCCTGTCCTGAGTTGCAAATAACTGCAGGACATTGGAGCTCAAGTTCAGCCGCTACAGGTTAGCAAGGCTGAGGGCAGACATGCAGTGGAGATGATTCCTGGCCAAGGTGAACTCTCCCAGCAGAGCCAAGCCAGCAAGAGCCCTTGCTCAATTTCTAGAACGTAGTTGTTGCGCAGGTTGACATACGATGGCAAAGGGAACCCAAGAAGGTGCCCAGGGCAGGCAAATCATGTAGTTGACTGAGAGATTTAGGCTCTACAAATAGCTAAGTTTGGCCACATAGTAAGCAGTCATGTCACTATTTAGACAGTTGGCTGAGAGGTCCAGAACCTGAAGGTGACATAAGTGCTGGAGGGCCCTGCCGTTGGCCAGATGGTTATAGTCTAGGAGCCTGAATGCCAGGATGAGGGAGCAGAGCCAACGAAGCTGGCAGAAGGCCTCTGAAGCCAGAACCTCCAGCTGGTTGCCCCACAAATCCAAGGGTTAAAAGCCTTGGCCCAGCTTTTGTTGCACCACCCTCCCAAGGCTTTTAGAAGGTTGTGAGAGAGGTCGAGTTGTTGTACACTCCATGGGAGCCCTGCCAGAAAAATTGGAAGCAGAGTCCCTGGCAGGAAACACTCATCCTGGTCTTGAGGATGGGTGAGAGACAAGAGTGTCCTGTGAGCTAGTGAAAGAGTAGGGTGGAGTTGGGGAGAAAGAGCTGAGCCCATTTCCTCAAAAAGAAAGGTCTTGAGCAACAACCCTAGCACTGTCACATGTTATCTCACAACAGTGACTGAGTAGGGGTGGTTGTTCCTGGTGTATAGATGATGAAAGAAGCCCAAAGAAGCCCAGTGTATAGGATTTTAACCCAAGTCTGGCTGACTGAAGCCCATGTTCTTTCTACTATTTATTTGCCTCCTTAAATGCATCTTTTTCTAGTTCAAAAAGCTCTTGTTCCCTATGGCAACAGGAAATTTGTTTCTATCTTTGAATGAATTAAGAAGGCTGTGCGGTTGATAGAATACAATACAATCAGCCGATGCTCAGTACAATATAATCCTTGAATGTTAGAGCTGGGAGGGGCCTTAGAGACCATCTCTCTCTGGCAGCCCTCTCATTTTATACCTGGAGAAACAAAAGGCTTGGAGGGGGGAGATTCTGCCTGCCTGCCTTCTGACCCCAGAGTTCACCAGGTGGGGTGAAGAAAGGAGGGAGAGGCAACAATGAATCCATTTTGGATTCCTTGGGGGTGGACACTGTGACCTACAATTACTCTTCCTTGGACATGAGGCACCCTCCCAGGACAACAGGAACCTAGTTCTAGCCCTTTCCCTTGGGAAAAGGGTCAAACAGGGAGGCTCTCCTCCCCCCCCCTACCCCCCCCCCTGTTTCCCCCTTTGCCCCCCCCCCCCACACCCCTGGACCGAGAATGGGTTCTCAGGTAAGGACAGATGGGTTCACTTCCTGACTTCATCATTAACTACCATAATAACCTCAAGCAGATTCTTTTAACTTCCCTGAGCCTCAGTGTCCTCATCTGTAAAATAATGATACCAGTACGGCCCTCACAGGGTGGTTGTGGGGATTCAATGCAATGACATATATAAAGCACTTAACACAAAGTACGCATCTATAAATATTCATTTGTCCTTTTCTTATCCACCATGAACCTCCATATTTTAACCCCAGACTGGGCCCAGAAGGCAAAAGGGAATAGCATAGGGAATCTGTCTTTCCTGAAGGCAGCCTTGGGGCAGAGAGGCAGAATTTCCACTGCGGCAGGAGGAAGAAACCGTGAAGCCAAGAGCTGAGTTCTGGTTGGGCCACACCGTTGGGCTCCTTCAGTTTTTCCCCACCTGGAGTGGGCCTTGGGTGCTTTTAAATGGGCCCATGGAAATAGGTAGAGGAAAGTTGCTGGGCTTTTCTGTCAGGAATTACATCTTGGGGTACCAAGGAATGAACAAACTGGAATACCTGCAAGTTTCCCTCAGTCCCTGAGGGCCATTATAGGGAAACTTCTCCATTGGAAGGAAAATCTAAGCTCTGAGTAAAAAGGCGAGCCTCCCAGCCCCTGTATTATGGCATCTGGCTCAGAGACTAGAGTGAAGTCAGAGGGTGGTGGCCAGGCTGAATCTGAGCTAGGCCTCTACCACGTGGCAGGTATTGTGCCAGGTGCCTTTCCTCTACTTATATAATTAATTAATTGCCAGGCCTGGTGGGGAACAGAAGATCTTCAAGTCTCATCCATGTTTAAAAAACAAAAGCACGACCCTGCTTCCTTCTCTGACCTGCTCTCTCCTTTCTTTTTCAGCCAAGCTCTCGGAAAAGCTTGGTCACTGATTTCTTCTTCGGGGGAAAAAAAAAAAAATCCATGGATTTCATCCTTCATCTCCATCCCCACTATAACTTCTCTAATCTAAGCCCAGCTCATTTCTCATCTGCCTCCAGGCCCTCCTTTAAGGTAGCTGGACCTCCAAGCCATCAATGGTGACCATCCACTTCCCTGCTTAAAACTGTTCAATGGCTCCTCACCTGGCACAGGAAGCCCTTTGTGCTCTGGCCCCTGCTTATCAGTCTGTCCTTATTTCTTGTCCCCCTGTCCTACAAGAAATATGCATTTCAGTTATACTTAACTATTTGGAGTTATTGGAATACACCCACGCTGTTTCATACCTCTTTATTTGCACATACCATTCTTTCTTCCTTGAATGTTCTTTTCCGAATTGCTGTCTGGCAGAATTTGGCCTGGCCGACAAGTTGCATCTGAAAGGCGATCTCTTTTGTGAAGGCTTCTTTGATCTCCGACCTTTTCTTGGCTTCAGCCTTTAGTCACCCAGGTGGCACCCTTCTCATACTTCCTGGCAGGTTCCTGCCTTGTCTGGTCTTGTTTGTCCTTACCCCTGCCCCTGACAGTTCTTGAATCAAGACGTATTCTATACCAGGCACTCTGCTGACATTGTACATGCCTTTAACTGATTGAATCTTCACACCCACCCAGTGAGTTTGGTACTGTTATTATCCCCATTTTACAGCTGAGAAAACTAAGACTTGAAGAATCCACATCATTTGTCAAGCACCATCCAGGACGCAAGGTTAATAAGTGTCGTAAAGATCCAAATCAAGGCTGACTGAAAAGGTTTAACCCTGGTCCTAAAGTGCCCAGTCTTTACCTGGCTGAGGGGCACAGTAACTTTGGGAGGGGCTTACTGAAGCTTGGCAGAAGTGGAGGTGAAATCTTTCTAGGGGCCTATGCCCTAATATCCCAGAGGCTGCAGTGACCTCAGGGCAGCCCAGTGGCCAGTATCTGTGGCTTCTTCCATCTGAGACAGAGCAGGGTAGGGTAAGAAAGAAGCTGGCACATTTTGCAAGGCTTCTGGTACTGATGTTGCCTACTTCAACAGCTCACACAAAATCCCCTGGCCATGCTGAGGCAGAGAAGGTCAAAAAGTCCTGGGCAAAACTGACAGGTGGCAGGGAGGTGGCAAGCTGGAACAAAGGAGGTAGGAGTTCAGGCTCCAACTGCCACCTGGTGGTCAACCTTAGAGAGGCACATGAATGGGTCCAGGGTCCTGCCTTGGAACAAGCCTTTCGTTTAAAACCTGAGGGGCCGAGAAGCTGCTCAGGTGAGCTGAGCCCTAGCTCACAGCAGTCATCCATTCACTCATTCCTCCACCTGCCCATTTATTTCTTCATTTATTCAACACAGTTATTTTGTACCAGGCACAGCTTAGGCACTGGGAAAAAACGGTAAAATAAAGCAGACAAAAATCATTGCCTACGTGGAACTCATAGTCCAGTGGTGGGAGACAGACAAAAAAGCAAATAAGTAAATAACATTGTGTGTTAGATGGTGATGAGTGCTCTGGAGAAAAATCCAGGAAAGTGAAGGGGCAGAGGGGTTGCCACTTGTAAATATGATGGTCTGGGAAAGCCTCACTGAGAAGGTGAAACTTGAGAAAAGACTTGAAACAGATAAGGGAGGTAGTCATGTGGATGTCTGTAGGAAGAAGATTTTGGGATAAGGAAACAGTACAGGAGCAGACCTTTAGCTAGGAGCACGTGTGGTGTGATGGAGGCCAGTGTGGTTGGAGTAGAGTGAACAAGGGGAAGAGTAGTAGGCACTGAGCACAGGGAGGTCAGCACGGGTTAGATCTTGAGGGGCTCTGGAGGCCTTTCTAAGGGCTTTGGCTGGTTTTATATACTGAGATGGGCAGCCATGGGAGGGTTTGAATCAGTTGATTCTAAAGTTAGTCTTTTTCTAAAGTTAGAAAGAGAAGTAGTGATATATCAGAAAACTTTGGGCTGCAAGTATCGAAAAAGTAAAAATGCCTTAAATAGTGAGCAAACTTTATTATCTACCATATTGAGAAGCCCGGAGGTAGGGTAGCTTCAGGGGCTCAAGGACATCAAGGACCCAAGCACTCTCCATCTTTCTACGCTGCCAACTTTGGCATGTCAATTTGGTCCTCAGGCATATTTCCTCATGCCCCCAAGATGACTGCCCCAATTGTAGGTATTACATCCAGACAAGATAACATTGAGGATGAGGTAGATTTCTCAAACCAAATCAGGATTCTGTGAGAAGAGGCAGAGGGGTGAACAGTTGTTAGAGAGGCAATCAACTGGATCTGCTACAAGAAATGCAAGCATATGATTTGCAATATAGTGATAACCATTAGAAGGTATAAAACCTAAATGTTTGAAGGTGTTAGGAGAGAGGGTGTGATAGGGTAGAAAGCCTTGGCTTTTCCTTATCATGTGGAGAGTTGTTTTTTTTTTTTCTCTCTCTCTTTTTTAACCATGAGCAGGTATTACTTTTTTTTTTTTTTAATACTTTATTGAGGTAAAATACACATAACATAAAATTAAGCAGGTATTACTTTTGTAATTAAACAATTTAAATACATCAGCACTTAAAAAAACCCTCCCTTCATGGGGTTTGTTCATCTCCATTTTATATAGACTTTGTTTACAAACCTATTTTTAGACCCATGTAGTGTTTCCCAACTTCCATTATCCAACTATACCTTCATGATTTTGAGCATGTATGTATACCATCCATACTGCCATTTACTTAATATTTTCCTATAGATCCATTTACAGTTTTAGGTAAGTTTATTTTTTTAAAAAGCCACTACCATAAAAGGAAAACTATTTGTAGCAGTTTGATATTGTTTATGAATTCCAAAAAAACAGGTACTGGATTATGTTTGTAAACGGATTTGTTCCTCTGGGCATATTAGATTATATTGGATTCAGAGGTTTCATTTTTACTTAATTAAATAATGATTGGGGCTTTAATTGGGCCATGTCAGTAGGAAGCAGAGAAGGGAGGTTGGAGTTTTGATCCTGGGGCCCAGAAAGTAAACACACAGAGAAGCAGATACGTGAGGAAGGAGAGAAGGCTCCATTAAACACAGGCAGAGGCCTTGGGGAAGAGAGACAAGCCGTTCGCCTGATAGTCTGCCCTTGTGGAGAAAGCAGAGCAGCTGAGCCCAAAGAGATACAAGCCCTGGGAAGAGGCCTGAACCCTTGCAGACATTGGCAGACATCTTGCTACAACACGTGGCAACAGACTTTGGTGAGGGAAGTAACTTAACACTTTATGACCTGGTAACTGTAAGCTTCTACCCCAAATAAATACCCTTTATAAAAACCAACAGATTTCTGGTATTTTGCATCAGCACCCCTTTGGCTGACTAATACACTATTATTTGCCATACAGATCAACAGAAAAAAAATACAGTGAAAACAAAGCAATAATAATAGTTAACATTTGTTGAGTGACTACTTATGTGCCTGGCACTGCTCTAGATACTATGTATGCATAGAACGTATTGTGATCACCATTGAGAAAACTGAAGCACAGAGAGGTTATGTAACGTGCCCAGGTCACCCAAGCTAGCTAGTGGCACTAAGCATTTTGGCTCAAAAGTTTGTGCTCTGTGGTAGACATTGCAGTAGATTGAATTCTGTACCCTAGAGAAAACGAGTTCTTTTTTGTGTTTGTTTCTTTGTGTGCTTTTTAAAAAATTTTTATTTTGTTTTGTTTTTGTTTTTTGTTAGTTTGTTTCTTTGTGTGCTTTAACAAGTTCTTAAGCTTAATCTGCATTCCTGTGGTTGTGAACCCCTAACAAGACCTCTTGAAGATGTTATTTTTAGCTAAGGTGTGGCTCAACTGAATGAGGGTGGGCCTTAATCCACATCACTGGAGGCCTTATAAAGAGGACCTGGAAGTCACAGAAGTGAAAAAGGATAGGACATCACCATGTGACAGGAGGCAGAGATACAAGCCAGGGAGCCCCAGGAATTGCTGGCAGCCAGCACCAGAATGCTACTGACCCCAAGAGAAAGCGTGGTCTTGCCAGTACCTTGATATGGAGTTCTGGCCTCTGAAACTGTGAGCCAATAAATGCTTGTTGTTTAAGCCAAACCAGTTTGTGGTATTTGTGATAGTGGCTCTAGCAATCGAAGATACATGTAGACCAATGGAACAGAATAGTAGAGAACCTAAAAATAGACCCACACTGGGGAGCGGATGTGGTTCAAGTGGTTGAGTGCCTGCTTCCCACATGGGAGGTCCTGGGTTCAATCCCTGGCCCCCAGTAACTCAAAAAAATAAAGAAAGAAAGAAAGAAAAGAAAAAGAAATAGACCCACACAATCTGCCGAACCGACTTGAAAAAGTTGCAAAAGCTATTCAACAGAAGAACGAATTTTTCCAACAAATGGTGCTAGAGCAATTAGATAAGCATATATCCCAAAATGAACCTCATCCTAAACCTCACCCTTATGCAAAAATGAACTCAAAATGGAGTTAAATGAACTTAAATGTAAAATTATAAAACTTCTAAGAAACAAAATAGGAGAAAACCTCTGAGACTAGGCAGAGTTCTTAGACTTCGTATTAGTCGGCCAAAGGGGTGCTGATGCAAAATACCAGAAATCTCTTGGCTTTTATAAAGGGGATTTATTTGGGGTAGAAGCTTACAGTTACCAGGCCATAAAGCATAAGTTACTTCCCTCACTAAAGTCTGTTGCCACGTGTTGGAGGAAGATGGCAGCTGACATTCAGCCTTCCTCTTCCTCTTAAGGCTCTGTGGTCCCAGCTTCTTCCAATATCGGCTGTAGGCTGGGATAAGTCTTGTCTCTCTCCCGGGGCTCATTTCTCTCTGGGCTCAGCTGCTCTGCTCTTTCCCATGTGTTTACTTCCCTGTCTCCAGCTCAAAACTCCAACCTCCTTTCTCTGCGGTGCAGTTTCTCTGTGAGTCCCCACCCCCTAGGTGGGGACTCAGCGTCCTACTGACATGGCCCAATCAAAGCCTTAATGATTATTTAATCAAGTAAAAGTGGAACCTCTGAATCCAATATAATCTGACCAGAGGAGCAGACCAGTTTACAAACATAATCCAATATCTAATTTTGTAATTCATAAACAATATCAAACTGCTACAGACTTGATACCAAAAGTACAATCCATAAAAGGAAAGAGTGATAAAATTGGACTTCAATATTAAAAACTTTTACTCTGTGAAAAACCCTGTTAAGAGGATGAAAAGACAAACTACAGAATAAGAGAAGATATTTGCAAACCACACATCTGACAAAGGTCTAGTCTCTAGAATATATAAAGAACTCTCTGAACTCAACCGCAAAACAGGCAAACAATCCAGTTAGAAAATGGGCAAAAGACATGAATAGACATTTCGCCAAAGGGTATACATAGCTTGCTATTGAGCCCATGAAAACAAGTTCATCGTCACCAGCCATTTGGGAAACGGACATTAAAACCACAATGAGACATCATCACATACCAATCAGATGGTTAAAGCAAAAAGTATCAACAACACCAAATGCTGGTGAAGATGAGAAGAAACTGGATTGATTACTAATACATTGCTGATAGGAATGCAAAATGGAAATATTTTGGCAGTTTCTTATAAAACTAAACATACAATGACTGTATGACCCAGCAATTCCACACCTGGGCATTTATCCCAGAGAATTGAAAACTTATATCCACACAAAACTTGTACCTGAATATTTAGCAGCTTTATTTGTAATAGCCAAAAACAGAATCAACCTGGATTTCCTTCATCAAGTGAATGATTAAACAAACTAATATGTTCATACCATGGAATATACCCAGCAATGAAAAGGAATAAACTATTGGTACACTTGGTACTTGGATGGATCTTCAGGGAATCAGGCTAAGTGATGAAAAGCCAGTCTCAAAAAAAGGTTACATACTATATGATTCCATTTATATAACATTCTTGAAATAAAGTTAGAGAGATGAGGAACAGATTTGTGGTTGCCTGGGATTAGGGATGAGGGGAGGGAGGTGGGTGGGTGTGGTTATAAAAGGACAACATGAGGAATCTTTGTGGTGATTGAGCAGTTGAATGGTTTTGTATTTTGACTGTGGTGGCGAGTACATGATTCTCCTCTTGTGATAAAATTGCATAGAACTATACACACGTGCGCACACACACAAATGAGTGCATGCAATACAAGAGAAATCTGAATAAACTCTGTATAGTGTGCCAATGTCAGTTGGCACGTTTTGATATTGTACTTTAGTTATGCAAGATGCCAACATTGGCACAGGTAGAGTGAAGGGTGCTCTGGACTTCCTTGCAACTTCTTGTGAATTATTTCAAAATAAAAATTTAAGAACAAAACATCCTAGAAGAAACGGTTATTTTCAACAATAAACTTAGGATGTTAATCAAAATGTTTGGAGACCTCCACTATGTTTGGTTTAAAACAAACAACAACAACAAAAAAAACCTTACCAGATTCACTAGCATTCATACCTGAAAATCAATTCCTTGGTGACAAGATCAGAACTACTTGTAATCTGACATTAATAAAGGGATATTCAAGAGTGAGTTAGTCCAACACCATTATTTTACAATTGGAGACAATGAGTCTTCTTGTCCAAGGTCACAGAGCAAAGGAGAATGGGTAGAAATAAAATCCTTTTGGTTTTCAGTTTCAGTGAGGGTGATAAGGGGCTGGGGATGTGGGGGGCGCTGCGGGCAGGACAACAAGGCCAAATGCCTTCACTTCTGAGAGCCTCTCTTCAACTCTGTAAAATGGCTGGTTATGAGTTTTAGTATGTAAAATACCTAGTCCAGTGCCTGGCACATAATTCATGCTCTATACACTGTAGTTTCCTTATCCCCTTTGTTGAGAGAGAGGCCACCAGGCCTTCAGAGTTGGAAGGGATAGAAACTCAGACTGCAAACATAGTCACCACAGACTTCCAGCCCTACCTGAGTTCCTAGACCCCTAGAAGAGATTGATCTTGGTGATATCCTGGCAGTGGGGCTGAGGGTCACCATAGAGATGACTGGGGGGGGCAGAGGTTGCGAGGCAGTCTGTTTCTATGGCTACAGCCTGAGAAGCAGGATGTGATTTGGAAGGGAGGTTGGAGTTCTTTCCCTGGAGAAGGGGAGGGGGCTCACCAAGGCTCACCTAGGAGTGGGGGCGGGGCGATTGGAGAAATGAAGCAGCTCATCTCCATGGAGACAGATTGGGGAGGAGTTGAGTAACCCAGGAAACAGCTGGGGCGAAGCTTTCTTGCTCTGATGTGAGAGTACTATTAGGGGTTCACTTGGTTAGACCTATTTAAATTAAAAAAATGTTCCTCCATGTACCTATCTAAATTCATCTCTCCTATCACCAGAATGCTTCTACCCTTTGGGAAAGGTTGGACCAATGTATCTACTATAGGCTCTCTCAGAGCTATTGTGGGGAGCAATTGAGGCATTGTTTTTCTAAGTTCTTTGGAAACAAGTGCTATACAAATGGAGGAGCATGCTGTAGCCCCTCCTTGCCTTTAAAGATTCATGAGGGCAGGGATTTAGTCTTTCTCCTTCCCTGCAGTGCCTAGAATAGTGTCTCACACAGGGCAGGCAGTCCGAAATATAGATCAAATGAATGAATCACCTACCTCTTGTTGCCTCCAACTGTCAGGGCCAATAATATCAAAATGTTTCAAGTTCCCTGCACATGTTATCACCATTCAAGATTGTTTAGGCATCATCTCCTTTAAGAGGGCTTCTATGAACTCTCTGGCTAGGCTCCCCTCCTAGGTAATTTCACCCCCTACCCCCTATTTATCACAATGATAGTACTTACAACAATACCTTGAAATGATTTTTCTTTCTCCCTCACCAGGCTGTTAGAGCCTCTGGGTCAAAGGCTATGCATATTTCTACACCAGTGACTAGCAGGTGTCTGGCACACTGTAGGGCCTGGACAAATATTGGCTTGAACTAAATGCCTCCCTATTGTTTATAGCACCTCTAGTCTACACTCTTGGCTAACAATTCACCCTCTGTAATGTGGGCCAGCCTACTGACTCAATTTTACTTCACTTTGCTTTCTAGCAAAATGAATAGCAAAATCTATTCATGATCATGTCCTCTTCCATCCTTCACTAGGTCTGTAATTCCGGCCCCCCTTCTGTAGTATAGTATAGTACTTAAGAGCCCTGGAATCAGATCTGGATTCAACGGAGTTGGGTTCAACTCTCAGCTAAACGTAACAGTATTGGGCAAGTTACTTGAACCTCTCTGAACCAGAACCAATTTTTCTTATGGTAGTTGTGAGGATCAGTTGAGAAAATGCATGTAAAGTATGTATCCGGTTGGTGGAAAAGTAATTGCGGTTTCAGACCGTGAATTTTAAATCATTATAACTAGGCTCAAACACATCTTTATTAATCAAAATAGGAACCATTACAATCAACACATTTTTGCCAATGAGAAACAAGTTCTTTATTCCTGTAGCGTAAAAATCCGTGCTTCGGGATTTGATGAACTCTTGGAAAGCATTTTCTGCATCCTGTTGGTTGTGGAAGCATTTTCCCTGCAAAAAAAAGTTGTCAAGATGCTTGAAGAAGTAGTCAGTTGGTAAGAGGTCAGGTGAATATGGCGGATGAGGCAAAACTTCGTAGCCCAATTTGTTCAACTTTTGAAGTGTTGGTTGTGTGACGTGTGGTCGGGCATTGTCATGGAGAAGAATCGGGCCCTTACTATTGACCAATGCTGGCTGCAGGCATTGCAGTTTTTGGTGCATCTCATCGATTTGCTGAGCATACTTCTCAGATGTAATGGTTTTGCCAGGATTCAGAAAGCTGTAGTGGATCAGACCGGCAGCAGACCACCATACAGTGACCATGACCTTTTCTTGGTGTAAGTTTGGCTTTGGAAAGTGCTTTGGAGCTTCTTTTCAGTCTAACCACTGAGCTGGTCATCCTGGTTGTCATATATAATCCACTTTTCATCACACATCATAATCTGATTGAGAAACGGTGCGTTGTTGCATAGAATAAGAGAAGACAACACTTCAAAACGACGATTTTTAAAATTTTCGGTCAGCTCATGAGGCACCCACTTATCGAGCTTTCTCACCTTTCCCATTTGCTTCAAATGCCGAACAATCATAGAATGGTTGACGTTGAGGTCTTCGGTAACTTCTTGTGTAGTTGTAAGAGGATCAGCTTCGATGATTGCTCTCAATTGGTCGTTGTCAACTTCCGATGGCCAGCCACAATGCTCCTCATCTTCAAGGCTCTCATCTCCTTTGCAAAATTTCTTGAACCATCTCTGCACTGTACGTTCGTTAGCAGTTCTTGGCCAAATGCGTTGTTGATGTTGTGAGTTGTCTCCACTGCATTACAACCCATTTTGAACTCAAATAAGAAAATTGCTCAAATTTGCTTTTTGTCTAACATCATTTCCATAGTCTAAAATAAATACAAAATAAACAGCAAGTAATAAGTCATTAGTAAAAAAACATAAAGCAAGAAATGCACATTAAAATGATGTATAACATAACCACATTTATTTAAGAATGTATTCCAATATCAAATGGCAAATTTCAACAATACAAAACCGCAATTACTTTTGCACCAACCTAATAGCATGGTCACATGGTAGGAAGTGAGCACTCAGAGAAGGTTAGGTATTATTGTGCAATATTATTCATTCAACATTGAGTTCCTACCTAACAGGTGTCAGGTGCTGTTATGGGGTTAACAAAGATGAACAAGACACTCACCCTGGCTCAAGGAGCTCTCAGTCTAGTGAGAGAAGGTGTGGATAAAGATAACCATAGTATAGTACTGTCATAGTGGCAAATAAACAAATCCGGACTCCATCAGGAGAGGTTTTATTAAAAAGGATTATTGTAAGGGGGAAAGAAACTATTGCAATAGAGGGAGGGGGACTATTGCAATAGGGAGAACACTGTGACCATAAGGTCTGCAAGTGTCTCTAGAGTTAGTCAAAAGGGGTTTTTCTTTTTTTGAGAGAGGAAAAAAACCAGGTGTATGAAGTGGGATGAAAGGCTGGTGCAATCAGATGGTAGATGTGAGAATATCTGATGCTGAAACAGCCTATTTTCTGGAAAGTGCCCTTAAAGTTCAGGGATCTGAAGGAAGGAGAGAAGCTTAACCAGAGTTTGCTTAACAAGCATTTTGTTCTGATTGATCAGTGGGGACAAGTAGCTCAGCTAATCATTTATGAGGCAAAGAAAGTGAATTTGGAGGGTTTACGTCTGACCTTGTCATAGGCAAGCAAGGGGGCAATCTGGGAGTCTTACCTAAATCCTATGGGGAAGGGTGGTTCTTTGCAGTCAGCTGATTTCCAGAATACGAAGGTGGGGATGGTTCTTAACCTTCCCTGTTTTCTAGGATCACAGGGCAGGGTAAAATTTAATATTGTCTAAAGGGAGATGAAATAAGTGCTGTAAGCCCTAAGGGAAGGGAGCCTCACCTCCAGGGGAAAGATCATGAAATGCTTTCTGGAGGAGGTGATCTTGAGCTAAATCATGAGTAATAAATAGAAATTTGCCAGGCACACTAGGGACCCAAGGGTATTCCAGACAAAAGGCACAACCCACGAAGGCCTAAGAGAACAAGGTAGGGTTGGAAAATTTAGGGGAGAGTTCACTAAAGGTGGAGCTTAGGATCTATGGAGAAACAGAATGAAAAGGATGTCAGGAGGCACATCAGAAAGGATCTTCTAAGTCACATTATGGAGTTTGACTTCTAACAGAATGTCCCTCAGGGCTAGTTATCCCCTCCATTCTTCTCGCACCTTGCATAAACCTTCATTATAAAGCTTATCAAGTTGCAATTTGATTATTTGTTTACCTGTCTCTTCTGTTGAACTATGGGTCCTTTAAGGGCTCAAATTCTGCGGCTTGTTCTTATTCTAATTTCCTGTGCCTAGCATTCAGGTAGCACCCAGTGAATGTGGAAAGAGGGAAAAGGGACTTCTAGAGGGTCTCGCAGCTAATTTAGTAGCAGATATAGGATTCAAGTCCAGGTCTCCAGGTTTAAGTGCTTTATCACATTCCTCAAAGGTGGATATAGAAGTATGAATTGAAATATTTCATTGAATGCAATCATCGTTGTACTGGGAGTTTTTCTTTTCATGGCTTAATGAATTTTCTGCCACTAGTCAGGCAAATTCAAATCTCAAAAATATTTGGTGAAGAGAGTTTGAACCCTAAGAATTAAGTAATTATTCCTTAAATAATTTTTGGATTTCCACTGCACATGATTGGATCTCGCCTAGTACTTTTGCAGGCAGTTACAGGTATGAATATCAGTAGTTTTGGCCACTCAAAACAAAACATCAGTGGACCCTCTAATATAGGCCAAAGAAGATCTAAACTGACAAGCACATCAATTCAGACAGGCAGAAAAATCTTTAAGGTCTACTTTAACATTTCTTTCATGAATGACACAATTTGTTAGCCAAGATAAGAAATCTGTGTTAAGATTTAGACATAACAAATGGACATCCATCATCTCTATCAGGGAGGCACATCAGGAAATACTTGAAAGGTCATTTCATTTCTGTAGTAAAGAACAGATTACTTAAAATGCTTTCTACTATTTTCTTGGGCTGCTATTTCTCTCCTCATTCCAATTCACCCTATATACAGTTTCTCTGTGAATCTTCTAAACTATGTAACCTTAGCTGTGTAATCCTAGATGTGTGTGTCACCTAACTTCTTAGGACCTGTTTCCTCATCTGCACCGAGGGGATTGTGCGAGATTAGTGCTTTTCATACTCTGTTACTTAGAGCCCTCAAGTCCCTCCGAGGTGTCTAAGGTACCACTGAGCAGGTTGGGAAGAGGACAGGCAGGGGGTTGAGGTGCCAGGGCTCCATGTACTCACTTCATATACAGCAGGCTCCACTTTTATAAACTGTGGTCAAGCCTAAAATGTGGTTTGGAAAAAAGAATTCTGCTACTATAAAAAGTTTAAGAACCATTGTATTTTAATAATTTCTCAGGGCCCTTCTTATTCCCCCAAACTAGGATCTTTAAAAAAATCTCTCATACACAACAGGGATTTCATGTGATAAAGTGTTAACACACAGAAACACAGTAAGCAGCTAGTTTTTCATAACACTTTTTTTCTAACCACTTTTTTTTTAAACCTTGTTATTGTCTTAAAAAAAGATGCAATGCGATACTTAAAATGACAATTCTAGTGTGTAATATGCACTCTGAAAGTAATTGACAACTTCCATAAAGATTGTCATTTTTAAAGCCATAGAAAATAGCTTTCAAAATTGAGGACCAAACTCAAACTTGCCATTTCCTCTAGGCAACAGGAAAGATATGTCTAATTCCAAGCAAACGCAAGGAATAATTTTCTTTATCTCATAATTACTGACTTTCCAGGTCTCCTCCCCAAGTACTATTGTTTTTCTTTATATTCCGCCAAGGCTGATGTGAAAGTTCAGTTTACTAGAGTCACTAGAGGTGCCAGACAAATCAAATAGTTAATTTGCAGGAGCCTGACTTCCTCCTTAGCTTCTAGGGCAGGAGACCTACAGAACCCTTTGCCAGTCAGGTGAAAACCACGGACCCCTTACTAAGGCCACACTATACTATGTATTATTTAATAAATATGTCACACCTGCACCAACACGTCCCCACAAGAATGTTGTTTTTTGTTTTTTTTTTTTTTTTAATTTAAATTCAAGCTCAAGAACCCCTTGTTAAGAACCACTGAAGCTCTGAAGCTTTTTCAACCTAAAATTATGCCCCACTCGCCTCCTCCTTGAAAAGCACTTTCCTAGTGGGGGGGGGCTTCACATAAAAAGTCCTCTCCACCTTTCTAAATCCTGCTCAACCCATGGTTAGTGAAGTAGAAACAATTGAATGCAGAAGGCACTGGCTTTGTTACAGACTGGTTGGGCAGGTCTGTCACAAACCAGACTCAGTTTTTTGCCTGTAATTTTTGAGGTCTTGAAATGACCTATGTCTAAGAAGCCTTCCAAACTACTCCTAACATAGAATGACTTCTCCCTTCCTTGTCTTCCTACAGCCTGTGCAATACAAAGTATATAACCTAATTAAATACTGACCTATATTGCCCTCTAGTTGTTTCTTAAATAGAATTTTTTCCCCTTCGCAACTGTATTTAGTTTAAAATATATTTAGCTTAAAAATTACTAAGTTTGTTTTGGGTGTCAGGCAACGTGCCTTCCATGTAACTTAAATCTCCTGGGTCAACTCAGAGTACATATTTATGTTGATTTGTTCAAAGCAGTGATGTCTTCGCTTTCAAAGACCTGTAATTATAGTTTACATTAGCACTGTCCAGTATGAGCCACATATGTAATTTTAAATTTTCTAGTAGGCATATGGAAAAAAGAAACAGGTGAATTCAATTTCAATAATATTTTTAACCCCGTATATCCAAAATATTTCAACGTGGAGTCAAAATAAAAATTACTGAGATATTTTCATTCTATTTTTCATAAGACTTTGAAATCCCGTGTGTATTTTACACTTACAGCACGTTGCAATTCAAAATAGCCACATTCAAATGCGCAATAGCCATATGTTGTTAGTGCCTCCCAGCGCGGTTCTGCATAATTGGGTTGTTTTCCAAACTGATTATTTTTCTATTCATATAATGCCATGGAGCACTTAATAAGTACCAGGCACGGGGCTAGCTAGAGGGGTCAAAGTGGAATAAGGCTCATTCTGATAAGGGAGACAGATTTGTAAGTCACTAGCTATACTAGTGTGGTAGGTGTTATGACACATGCACAGAGGAAACTCTGACTTGGCAGCGGTGGGGGGGCAGCGGGAGAAGAAAGGTTTCACAGAGGACGCACTATTTGACCAGGGAACTAGGTGACACGAAAGGACGTCTGCTGTGCGGTGCCGGAGTTGCAGGTTACTAAATGATGTGGACCAAGGAGAGAGGCTCCACAGGGCACCAGGCTCAAAGTACGTAACTGCGTGTGGGTGGCGGAGTGAGTGGCGAGAATGGGGAAGAGGGCGGATGGGGATTGGCTGTGAAGAACCCCGAGCTACATGGGCTGGGTAGACTGGAAGCCGGAGGGGGGCGCTACTTCCATTAAAATAATCGCGCGCCCCGCTCCTCTCACCGGGTGTCTGGAGCCCCTGGCTGGCCGGCCTTCTCAATCTGGGGGCGGACTCGGCAGGTAAAGCGCTCGCCTGCGCGCGCCCTCGCTCGCTCACTCCCTCGCTCCGTTTTCAACCTCGCTCCACGCGGGCTTCCGACCCCACGGGATCTCCAAGCCCACTGTCGGCAAAGAGGAACAAATCGAAAACCAGCGCCTAGGGTTTGACTTGTTTGAGTTGGACAAATGTCTGCAGCTTGTCAAAGGCTGCCGTTTAAGATGAGTCTAGGGACACGGTTGCCAGGGTCCTCAAACAGCAGCTTCCGCAAGTCGTCTGATGCTTTGGTAACAATGAGGCGACTGGACCTATGCGACGCCCCTTCCGGTTTCGTTCCGCATCGCCGAGTTCTCCTTTACCAAGGTTGCCTTTGACCCCGGAAGTGAGATCTTCCGGATTCCTCCCTCCCCCAAGATGGCAGCAGCAGAAGACGAGTTACTGCTGCCGCGGCTCCCCGAGCTGTTCGAAACCAGCAAGCAGCTTCTAGACGAAGTGGAAGTAGCGACTGAACCCACCGGGTCCCGGATAGTCCAGGATAAGGTGTTTAAAGGATTGGACCTCCTTGAAAAGGCTGCCGAAATGATATCGCAGCTCGACTTGTTCAGGTATGGGGGAAGAGGGGAGTAACGGCTGAGAACGAAGGTAATGGTTACCAAGGAGGAGCCATTGAGCCTGGGTGGGGAGGAGACCTTTAAGATTAGGAATCTTTCACCCCTCTCTCTCACTCCGGTCTTGGGTGCATTGTTTACATTTTCCACCTCTCTTCCGACATGGTTAATATACGACGACTCTGCTCCCTAGTGTCGGGCTGACTGCGTAGGCGTTGGGTGTGAGTGCTCAGCCACTTTCGTTGGGGAAAAACCGGCCCCTGTTCCCCGTGCCTCATCCCTTTGCCTCTTCCCCAACCGTGCCCTCCCCTCCCCCAGAAAGCAAGAGCCATAGTTTGAATGCCCATCCAGGCTTCACAGCCTCCTTTTTGCCTCTTTCCAGCCGAAATGAAGACTTGGAAGAGATTGCTTCCACCGACCTGAAGTACCTGATGGTGCCGGCATTTCAAGGAGCTCTCACCATGAAACAAGTCAACCCCAGCAAGCGGCTAGATCATTTGCAGCGGGCTCGAGAACACTTTCTAAACTACTTAACTCAGTGTCATTACTATCATGTGGCTGAATTTGAGCTGCCCAAAATCAAGAACAACTCGACTGAAAATAACACTGCTAGCTCCTCCATGGCCTATCCTAGCCTTGTTGCTATGGCATCCCAAAGACAGGCTAAAATAGAGAGGTGGGTCAATAGCTATAATTCCAGAGCTGCTCCATGGCAGTGCTATTCGTGGGGAAGGGGTGACCAGAATGATGTATGTCATTCTCTAGGTCCTTTCTGAGCTGAGGCCCTGGTGAGAGCAAACTTAGGAGATTTTCAAGAAGCCTCTGTCTTCATTGAGGTGCTCATTCATAATTCTTGGACCCCTACTACTGTATAGTTGCCAACAGCAGCAAGATAATTTAACAAAGTGTCACAGCCTTTTCCACATGACAGTATAACAATATTAGTATGGTATGGTGGGTACAATAACTTGTAGCTGTAATCCATTACGATCCATTGATTGAGAAGCTCTGTTCTAACAGCACTGGATCAGGTGTGTAATGTTCTGATCTGGTCTTAGTCCTGGCATGGTTTCTTGTGTGATCCTAAACAAGTTGCTTACTGTGTTAGTTGAGTTGTAAAACCTTTATTAAGTGCTTACAGTGTGTAGGAACTATACTAGGCATACAAATTGTATGGATGTTTGTGTGAATGAATATGAGTATATGAGTGTTGGTTTGAGTATGGGTGGCCTGTGACTTGGAGGAGCATACAGATTGGTAAGAAAAACAAGCATAGTAACAGAATATTAGTATAAAACAATGTGATAGAAGGATGTGCAAGGTACTATGAAACCTGGGGGGAGGGCATTTAACCAAAGAGACAATGGGGAGGGGAGAAGGCTCTCTGGAATAGGTGACTCCTGTGCTGAGTTTTTGGTTTGGTGGTTTTTTGTTTTTAATAGGAGGTACCAGGGAATGAACCCGGAACCTCATACATGGGAAGCAGGTGCTCAACCAGTGAGCCACACATGCTCCCCTGTGCTGCTGAGTTTTTTAAGGATGAAAAGGAATATTATCCAGAGGATTAGGAGAGGAGGGCCAGCGGAGGTAATAGCATTAGTAGAGCCACAGGGACGTTAAAGAGCACAGTGCTAGGGGTGGGGATGTGTGTGAGGGGAACAACAACTGTAAATGATTAGGTGATGTTAGAATATTGGAGGGGGCATGGTGGAGAGGGGGAAGGGATGATGATGAAGAATGTTGTAGGATCTGGACCAAGGAGAGTTTGGGAGGTGAGGAAAATAAAGGAGTATAACCTTGCTACTCAGAACCTGAGAAGGGATTTAAATTCCAGCACCACCATTTAATCACTCTGTGATTTTGGCAAGTTTACTTAATCTCACTTTGCCTCAATTTCCCCATCTATGAAATTGGTATAATAATAGGTCATTTCTCATGAAATGGTTAGGAGGATTAAAAGAGAAATACATATAAAACACTTAACACAGTGTCTGACACACACTTCTTCAAGTCACCTATTATTATTTCTTTGTGGCTAAGAGTATTTGTTATGGAGTCAGAGACCTGGGTTTGAGTCCCAGCTTTACTTACTTTGGGCAAGATATTTAGCTTATCTGAGCCTCAGGTTTCCTGAACTCTGAAATCTAAATAATAATGGTGCCTGTCTCATAGGGTTAAGAATAAACGAGATAAAAGCACATAAAACACGTAACACAGTGTGTGGCACATAGTGAGTGTTCTGTAAATGTTAGCTGTTACTAGGCCACTTTAAAGAGCTTAAACTTCCGTTGGTGAAAGGGGCCCACTGAAAGGTTGTTTTTTTTTTTTTTCAAGAGTAGCATGGTCATATTTACCTTTTAACTAGCACACTTGTAGCAATAGTTAAGAAACACTGTGAGGAAAAAGATTAGACCCAGTTAGGTCACAGAGGTAATGAGACCTCAACTAGAGCAATGGAAGTAGGGATGGGGAGATATATTTATTTAGGAAGGTTGAATCTGCAGAAAACCTGTGGATCAGTTGGTTATGGGAGGTGGGGTTGAAGGAAGCAGCAAGGAAGATATCCATGTTTCTTACTTAGGTCGATGGCTGTGCAAGTCATTGAGATGGGGAATAGAGGAGAGGGAGAGCAGATCAAGGGATGGGGGAGAGAATGAATTCAGTATTGAGACCTCTTGAGAATGTCTACTAGGAGACATTCAAGTAGAGCAGACTAGTTGCAGGAAGCTCAGAGGAGAGGCCTGATCTAGAGAGCTATAAAATTTTGATTTATTTATCCAACAAATATTTATTGAGCCTTTCTTGTGTGCCAGGCACTAGACACTGGAGAACCATATGAAGTCCATGCCCTCATGGAGCCTTTGTTATGGTGAAGGAAACAGACAATAAACTAGTAAATAATAATGTCATTTCGGGTGTTAAGAGCTATGAGAAACAGTAAAGTATGATTAAAGGATAATGAGTAACAGCAGATGATTTTTGAGGTTATGGGATAAACTGATATGAGTGGAATTCAGCCTCATGTCCTCTGTATGAAAGTGGGGGTAGCCCATCAGCATATAACTGGTAGTTTAAACCATGAGTTTGGTATCCAGATAATGATATTATATGGGAAAAGACTGTAAATGCCATAGAGGTAAAAACAGTGTTGTAGAGAAAGACAAGGGCATGATCACATCTGGTTGGAGGGATGAAGAAAAGGTTTCAGAATGTGATGGCATTTGAGATGGGCCTTGAAGGAAGGCTAGAGATAGAAGTTCTGATTTTTCAGAATGTAAAAGTAATATGTTGTAGAAAGCTTAGAAAACAAAATATATGAAAAAACAAAGCAAGTCTTAATCCCAGCACTCAGAGATAATCATTATTACCTTTCAGATGTATTTCCTTCCAGATTTTAGTGAATAAACTTGGGATAATACTGTAAATAGAGGTTTCTGTTCTGTTTGTTTAACCAAATACTTGTTTGTTTAACCTAACATTATATATTGTGGCATTGCCCCCTGTCTTAATAGAGTTTTTGAAACTGTGACACTTAATGGTAGCATAATACTCCAACCTATAGTTGTGCCATAGTTATTTAAACTAATCTGTTGTTGTCAAACACTTAGACTATTTACAGTTTTTTTGCTATTCCAAGTAATGTGATGAACAGAGATTTTTAACTGCATATCTTGTCATTTCCTTAAGATGGAATTTTAGAAGGACCTGTGACTGGGTCAAAGGGTTTGAATATTTTAAGGCTTTGTTAAGTGCTATGTATCAACATGATAGTTTCCACAATAACAAAGTGTCACTCTGTCTCACTGCACAGTCTTGGATGTTATTACTTAGAAAAGCTAATTGGGCAAACAAAAAAGGTATCTTGTTTTGATTTGCATTTCTTTGGCTAGCAAGCTTGATCTTTGAACATTTATTTAAAATGCCTGAAGGTGAGATATAAATACTTTATTAGTATAAAGTCCCACATTTCTATCACTAGTTCAGACCTCTCCTGAGCTTCCGACTCATGTTTCCAACACCCCACATGGGTGTTTCACAGACATCAAACTTAATGTGCCCTAAATTGAACCTTTGATTTTTTTTTTTTTTAACCTCCAAGTCTGCCCCTACACCCCAGTCTTTGCTATCTCAGTAAGTGCCACTACCACCACCATTCACTTAAGTATTTAAGCCAGAAATCTAAGAATTAGCTGCGATTCCTCCTTTTTTTCCTGAATCCCCAAATCCAGTCCATCAGCAAGGCCTGCCAATTCTAGCTTCAAAATGTATCTTCTTTCCTCCCATCTTCACTATCATACCTTAGACTAGGCCACCAGCGTCTCTCACCTGACACAGCCAAACTACTAACTACAAGGCCCTGCATGGTCTGGAGCCTGCCTCTCTTTCCAGCCTCATAGTGTATCACTCTCCCCTTGTTCATTAGACTCCAGCCACGCCTTTCAGTTCTTTGAACAGACCCAGCTCCTTCCCTCTACAAGGTCTTTGTACATAGAATACTCTTCACATGGCTAATTCTTTATCCCTTAGGTCTCAGCTTAAATGTCACTCCTCAGGCCTTCCCACACAAGTCTCACTCACCTGTCTTTCTGGTTTCTGTCCCTCCCCTAATAGAATGTATGGTCCATGAGGGCAGGAGCCATTTCTCTCTTGTTCACTGTGTGGTATGCCTAGCATAGGGCCTGGCATATAGAAGGTGCTGAAGAAATATTTATTGTTGATAGGCAGGAGGAACTACACAAGCGAAAACCCAAAGACGGAATGAAAAATAGTCGGGTTTTGCAGAACCTAAGAGTGGTATAAAGAACTGATGTGTAGGGTGTTGAAAAAGGAGGAGGGCCAGAGGCAGAAAGACAAATTAGCATGTTATAATAGTACTGCTACAACTAGGATGGAGTGATAAAAATGAAGTATTACTTTTTCAAGAATCATTTATATGACTTGAAAGCAGATTGTTCGGCTCCTTATTTACTCTTTTACCTAAGTCCCTCTCCATGACAACCTACTGAGGCTATCCTACCTGAAACACCTAAATGGTATATCCTCTCCCTCTCAAAACCTGTTTCGTTACCTATGTTCGCTGCCCTCATTCCCATCTTTGAGGAGTAAGTATGAGCCTGGTTTATTAACTATGCTTCTATTCTTTCGACAGAAATAGAGAAGTAAGAAGTGGGAGCTGGGTAAGTAATGAGATCAGTTTTGAAATTTAATGAATTTAGGTCCTAAAGTGACAACTGGATAGCCATGTCATGGAAATGTGCATCTAAAAAAGTTATAAGACAGTTTTGGAGCTAGTGCTAAAAATTTAGGAGCCCTCTGCTTTGGGGGGTATGGATGAGTTTACCAAGGAAAAACATGTAGTGAGGGGGAAAAAACCAAGGATAAAACTTTGGGGACAGCCCATTTTAAGGGAGAAAGAAGAGGAAGGAAGGAGGAAATCAGAAATATGAACAGCAGCAAGGTACAAGTACAAGTACTTGGGAAAAAGAGCAAATGTCATGTCCTTTGTGAAGCTTTTCCTAACTTGCCCTCCTTCCCAGATACTGTAGTACTCAGTTCTTGTTACTTATCTTTCACAGCTATCTTTCATTCCCTAGACTTGGAACTCCTCAAGGTCAGAGACCTCGACTAATTGTATCCTTGCTGCCTAACCCAGTTAATTGGATCATTGTAGGTACTTGGCAGTATCTTTAGGAGGGAATGGATGGAGAGAGAGGCCATCAGAAATACAGACTCAGTATGGTGTATAGCAGAAAAAGTATAGACTGGTCCAGTTTCTACCACTTAATAGGGTATCTTTAGCCCCTCTGGGCCCCAGTTTCCTCATTAGCTAACAATATTTGTGTTATATTGATGCATACAAAGCACGTTCACTTGTAGTATTTCATTTGATCCTCTGTTGTTAAACTCAGAAAGCAGACATTCTTATCTCCATTTTTGAGATAAGGAAATGGGCTGTGGGAATTTACTTGCCAAAAGTTACATAGCTAGTAGATGGCCAGGCTAGGATTTTAAATTCAGGTCTTCAAATTCCCGGTTCGTGTGCTGTTTCCACCATAGCATAGAACAGAGAAGAGTGGTAATTTGAAAGTGTAGAAACATGGGTTGAGGAAAGGTGTCTCCAGGACATAGGAAAGGCACTGGTAGAGGGAGAAATTATAGCTGCTAATGACAGGGGAGGTGATTGGTAGAGTGAGGCCTGGAAGATTATGGATGGGAACTGACATGATAGTTGATAGTGAAAGTGGAATGGAGGCCCCTCAATTAAGACAGCATTAGCTCCTTAAAGACAAGAGTCAAGGAGGAAGGGTGAAGTTACAGAGATTTTAAACTGGAGAGGGGAATTGAATTCTGCATTTAGCCATCCATTTCGTGAGGGTGATGGGATGGTGCCATGGAGTCCACAAAAGAACAAAAGGATAGCTGAGCAAAAGTGAGTGCTCAGCCGAAGTTTGCTGACATGGACTTATAGTTGACCTGTTTGACACAAAATTGTGATTTATTTTTTTAAGCTCTCTTTAGCAACTTGCTGAACAGGACAAGGGAATGGTGAAAGTTGCCCAGAGTCAGAAGGGTCATAGGGCTAGGGATTCTAGAGTGATTGGAGCGTTTGTATGGAATGGCTCAACATGGGGATTAGAAGACAGTGATGAAGGTTTAAGACAGTGGCTTTTGATATGTTCCTTGGAGCCCTGGGATTCCACCACAGTGCCTGTGTAGGGGGTGTGGGGAGCTCTCACCTGTGTAACTGGGGTTGATTTTTATCTGGTTATTATTTATTGGGGTTCCATCTAAGCTCTTATAAGAAAGGGTTCTTCTGCTAGACAGAAAAGGTTTAAAAAAACAAAACAAAACAAAACAAAAAGAAACACTGGGCTAAAAGAGTTGAGGAGTTGAGGAGCTAGAAGTCCCAAAAGATGACAAAGCAAAGTTAGTAGGGGCAAGAAAGTAGAAAAAGAGGAAGGACCAGAGAGTACAGTTTAGATCATATGCATGCAAAGATGGGGAAGAAAAGCACTAGACAAACCCAGAACATACCTTGCGTTATATACATCCTGAGGCCCTCGTATGTTATTTTCCTGTGACTTAGGTACATCCAGGAAAGAAGGTGGGGGTAGGAGTGGACTGGGGTTAAATGATATCAAGTAATATCTCTTAATAGCATTCATAAGCAAGGCATTGACCTTTGTAGTGTTTACTCAGAAGGCTATTGTGATGATGGAGGGACAGTTATATGTAACATTACATAAAATGCTTACTTGTTGGTTAAAAGGAGAAGGGCCTAAAAGTTTTTGTAATACAGAGTGTTTCCAGGGCAGTGGTTCTTGACTTCTTTGGTTCCATGGTCTCCTTTGATAATTTGATAAAAACTACAGTCTCTCACCAGCAAAAGAATGCATACATGTAGAGTTCTGTATAGAATATCAGGGATTTCAAGGATACCTCTCCCTCCTCCCCCAAACTCTATCCATGGACTTCAGAACCCCTTACTTGGGTGAATAGCTACAGAGAATCTGATTCTGGGGGTCTAGAATGGGGTTCCAGGCTTAGATATTTTGAGAAACTTTTGGTAATTCTGATATGTACCCCTGGTTAAGAACCAGTGCCCTAGAGTGAATGTTGAGGAAGTTTGAGAATCTATATTGCTTAACTTTTCAAAGTCTAGGTATTTTATTCAGACATTTGGGTACTTGTCTTTAGCTATTAGAAAAATCATCTATATTGCAGAGAAGTGGCTGGTCTGTTGTGCTCAGGGGATGGGCACAGTCTTTCGAAAAGATCCTTTGGAAGCTAGATGCTCATGATCAGCCTCATGAACTTGTATAAACTGCATAGTCTCTTTGGCTTTGGAAATGCCTCTGGGGACAAGAAACATTTAGCAGACTGCATTGAGAATGGAGTGACTCATGTTAGCAGAGCTGATAAAACCATTTCCCATTTGTTCCAAACACCTGAGGAACAAGGTGCTCCATACCTGAGTCCTACAGGTCCCTCTGTTATGGTATTGACTTGGCAGTCTGCTTTCTCATAGGTAAAACCAATTTCAAAGCTTATCCAGGACTCAGTTTTTTGTCCTCTTTATACTTCCTAGGTGATGTTCTCTAGTCCCGTCTCCAACCCTGGCTTCTTCACTGTACTCCTAATTTTTACATCCAGTAGACTATTTGACATCAATCCTTGGGTGTCTAATGGACAGCTCAGAGTTAAGTTTCAGCATTGAACCTTTGATTTGTGTCCTCCTCCCCCCACCCCACCCCCCAGAAAGTCTCTTTTTCCTCTAGTCTTCCTCCATTTTAGTAGATAGCAACTCCATTCTGATGTTTGCTCAGGCCAAGAATCTTGGACTCCTCTCTTTCCCTCAAGCCCTTACAGCCAAAAAATGAGCAAATCCTGTCTATTTTCTGTTTTTAGTACATCCACATCTCTCCACCCCCATCACTACCTTGCTCTTTCAAGTCACCATATCTCACTGGATTGTGATGCTAGCCTCTTAAAAGTTCCTCAAAAACTGAGGATTTAATAGTTACACCGGTGCGTTTTAATAAAGTTTTTAACATTCTAGAGAACTCTTCAAAGTTTGACTGCTTCCTCCCTTGCCTCCCAACACCCACAGTCTATGCAACAGCCAGAATGGCCCTTATTAAAAAAGTTTCTTTGTGTCACTCTATTCCATTCATGTCAAATAGTCTATTCAGAAGCCTCCAGTGGCTTTGCCATCTTATACAAAATACCATTGTATTTGATATTCTGGGTATTATGGCCTGCAAGTTGTGGCCCTAGCTATCTCTCTGACCTCATTTCCTATCACTCTCCTTCATTCCATTCCAGCCACACTGGCCTCCTTGCTATTTCTCAAAATACATCAGGCCAGGCACTCGTTCCCCAGGACCTTTGTATTTTCTTTTCCTCATATAACTCCTCCAGACATCTGCATGGCATGCTTCCTTTATTTCCTTTAAGTCTTTGCTCACATGTCATCACTCTGTTCACTTTACCTTGTTTTTTGCTTCTTCATAGTACTTCTCACCACTTAACTCATCATCTACTTCTTTTTGTGTGTTGTCTCCCACTAGAATGAAAGCCTAATGAGAGTGAGGACTTTGTTTTATACATTGCTGTGACTCCAGCACTGAGAACAGTGCCTGTCCCAATAGGTTCTCGGTAAATATTTGTTGAATGAGTGAATGACAGATGACATACTAGAATGCATCCTGGAAAAGGTAGCTGGGGTGGTTACGAATCTCTAAATTATATAAGGATGAGTTGGAAGAGCTGGGAATGTTTTGCCCAGAAGAAAAGAAGAGATAACCATTTATTAGGCTGTTTCACAAAGAATTCCTGCATCAATGGGAGTTAAATGACCCCTAAGATGGTATGATTCTTTGAAAGTAAAACACTCAAATCTAAGCATTGTGGGAAACATTGTGTGATACAAATCACCCAACCTAGTAAGGGTTGATGTAATAAACCAAGACAGCTCCCATCCCTAAAAACAATGGCAGGAGTTGCTCAGACCAGGTTATTTATATATTTTTATGGCTTCAGAATGTATCTCAGCCCTTGCTGGTCCCTTCTTTGCCTGGCAGTCTGAGAGAACTGCCTGGTAACAAACTCTGGGGTATAGAATCAGTATTACTGCCAAGATGGAAATCAGCATACTTTCTACCTTGTCATTTGAAAAGGTAAAATCATTTTGAAGGAATGCCTCTTTATTTTTAAGTTCATGGGTAATGCTTTTCTATGGAACAGATACAAGCAGAAGAAGGAGGTGGAGCATAGATTATCTACACTGAAATCTTCTGTGGAAAATGGTCAAGCAGATGATGAGCGTGTTCGTGAATATTATCTCCTTCACCTTCAAAGGTGGATTGGTATCAGCTTGGAAGAGATTGAGAGTATTGATCAGGAAATGAAGATCCTGAGAGAAAAAGACTTCTCAAAAGAGGTAGGCCTGGTCACTGCCCATATAACTAAAAAAGCTACTGTCAGAGTAGAATATTCTAAGAAGAATAATCAAATTAAAATTCTTTTAAGTCTCCTTTAAATCTTTGTTCTTATTAAGGTTAGTGGAGGAAGGCTGAAAACCCAGTACAGTAGCATTCTCTTTAACTTACAGTAGTGTTTCCCAGTCTTTTCTCAGCTCTAACATACTTCTAGTCACTTGTTTAGTTTGTTTATTTTTTGATATGACATGGCGGAGAGAGACTTCACAGAAATAAAAATTGGTTTTGGCTGTGGGAAATCATGACTGCCAAAGGAAAGCATAGGGAGGCAAGCCTTTAAAAATTCTGTGCTAGAGCCGGTGTAGCTTGGTGGTTGAGCATGGGCTTCACATGTACGAGGTCCCAGGTTCAATCCTCTGTACCTCCTTTAAAAAAAAAAAAAAAAATTCTGTGCTTGACTAAAATAATGAAGAAGAGGAGGATGGGAAAAGAGAAGAAAATGGAATTAGAGGAGAGAGAGCAGATTAGTAAGAAGAAGATAAAATGAAAGACCAGAGAATATATTTAGGTTGGGAGAGGAATCAGAATTTAACTTTACGTGACAATGCACTGACGCACCTTTCGATCACCTCTAAGTATGGCACACAGCAAGGACATGTCCATACCTGGTATACTGGTAAAGAAAACCTGCTGAAACATAGCTTTGCCTGGCACTGAACATCATTACCCTGTTTTGGAGCTGCTGCTTCAAAAAAATAGGCTCTTTGGTTCAGGATGCAACATGAATTGAGTTGAATTTATCAGCTAGTCCCAGGCATTTATTAAGTCCTCAGAGAAACCTCTTCCTAATTTTGTTTGTGCTAATTAGCCCAGGAGCTCTTGCCTCAGGGCAACATTAACCTAGTTTCCCCATGTTCAAGGATCAAAGAATGAATAATTAGTATTCTAAGGCCATAAGACCCCTTGAGCTTATTTAGGAGAGTGGTTTTCAAGAATTTGAGGCTGGAATCTTTGGGTCCTCCCCTACTCCGCACCCCCCCCCCTTTTTTTAATGCTCTTTCATGTGGTATTGGGATTGACCCTGGAATGATGGAGCTAGAACCAAGTAAACACCTTTTCTTTGACCATAGTTTGTTTTAGTACACCCTTTGATATATTTCCATACACATCTATATGAAAACTACTAACCCATTCTTCCCCTTTGCATTTATGATCATCTACTTCTAAGACATCCTAGGCGTTCTTAATAATTCAACGTTTCCACTGAAGACCAGGCTGAAGAAAGGGGCTTCAAGTTCAGCTTAAGGAGTTTAGATGGAACATGGAAGGAGGCTGTGGAATCTCCTTTGGAAAGAGGGTGTTTTATGGCCAAGAAATTTTTTACTTATGGTGAGGTGGTTCCTGGAATAACTTCTTCTTTATCCCTTTTTAGTAAAGTGCTCAGGTCTCCTCAGAAGAGCAAAGCAACCTCAACTGTAGTATTCTGCTGCTGTTTCTTTGAGAGTGATAAATAGGGAGTGAGTGAATTTTGAAACCAGGGCTTTTCAAGTTCCTGAAGACTTAAGAATCTGCATAGTGGGATGGACAAAATGGCATTTCGCCTCTGATAATTAATTTCTGTTTTAGGCATCAACTTCTCGCTCATCTCGTCAGGACAGGCCTCCAATGAAGCCCTTCATTCTCACTCGGGATGTGGCCCAAGCCAAGTAGGTAGTACTATAAAGTAGGTTTCCTTTGCAGGCCCCCTGCTTTGATGATTCACTTAAAATGCATCAGAGACTGAATGGGTGTTATTGAAAGGTCATGATTAACCCATGGCGACTGTTCTTTCATCAAGGGGATAGTGTTGTCATCCCTCATGATACTTTTTCCATGTCTGACTTCATCAGACATTTCCTTCTCAAACTTGAGCTTAAAAATAGGCCTAAAAGGAAGCCAAAAAAGAAAAGGAAACAATTTAAGTGGAGAATTGTATAAAAGGACATGTTTATCTATCTAGGATTTAATTCTGAGTTCTTGAGATACTTTCCCATAGGGTGACAGGAAAGTCTCCTTCCTCTCTATACCTTTCAGACCCACCACAGTATCATTACTCTGTGGGGCATTGCCTCTGGGATTGATTATTGGGAGATGATCCTGGACTATCTCTGTTCTCATTCTCAAGAGGTTTCAATGCCTCTTTCTGGGTGCCTCTTTTTATATATTCTCACAGGACCTTGTTCAGCTCCTCAAGAGGTAGCTGGGTAGGGAATGAGGATGAAAACAGACACAGGCCTTGTTACTAAACAGAAGAGGCATAATGGTGCTATTTATGTTTAATTTTCTAACTGTGATGTGATTCTTTTAGGGTGTTTGGAGCTGGTTATCCAAGTTTGGCAACCATGACAGTGAATGACTGGTATGATCAACATCGGAAATATGGAGCATTACCAGATCAGGGAATAGCTAAGACAACACCAGGTAAAAAGTAGTAGGAGGGGGAGGTAGTTATATTACTGATCCCCTACTCCCTAGCAACTAAATTCAGGCCAACTATTGTTGCCTCTTAGGAGAAAAAGTAGTCTGGAAAAAGATTCTGTATAATAGAAAGACTCTAGGCAGTATTAACGTTTATTATTAAAATAAATAGAAGATTCTGGGATTCTGGGGCAAGGGCAGCATTGGATTGTTTTTTTTTAAATAAGTTTCTCCTGGTGAGATGCACTGAAAAAAGTAAAGCATCATTTTTGTGGTATTCTTGCTATTAGACGGACCCCGCGTTGCCTGGTTATCCTTAGACTATAAGGCCTGTACTCTTTCATACTGTCAAGGACATGAAAGTTTGGGAACTATTCCAGATCAAAGGAATCTGTAGATACACGACAACTAGATGCAATGCATATTTCTGGATAGCATCCTAGACCAGAAAGGAGCAGTGGGCGTGGACAAAATTTATACAGGCTCTGTGGATCGGATGGTAGTGTTGTACCAGTATTGATTATCAGATTCAGAAGATTGTTTGCTGGTTATGAAGCAGAATGCCCATTTGGTTTAGTAGTGATGGGACATGGTGTCGGCAGTTTGCTCTCCAAAAGTCTAGAAAAAGACTAATAATAAGGGATATATGCACACACAGAGATGTACACAGAGTGAGCAATGAAGTAGCATAGTTTTTTAATCTCTCCAAATCCCCACATAAAAACATACAGTCCAGCTAGATAGCAAAGCCAAAAATCCATATATGGCAGTTCCACTTCTGGTAATGGCAGACTTTAACTTATTGTATCCTTGGTGTCCAGCGTGGTATTTGAATCATAGGTAGGTACTCGAAGGTGTCTTTGAGAGGGACAGATGAAGAGGGTGGTCATCAGAAATATGGAAACAATATGGTATAGCAGGAAAAGTATGAACTTTTGAGTCAGGCAGTCCTGGGGTGACCAACTTCTGCCACTTAATAGATGAGGCATCATCTAGGCCCTCTGGGACTCATTTTCCTTATTAGTTGTATTAGTTCAGTGGTCATCTTAACTCCATGAAGCATACATTCTTATCCCTATTTTAGGATGAGGAAATGGGCTCTGAGAATTGACTTGCCCAAAGCTAGAAAGTGGCCAGGCTAGGATTTAAATTCAGTTATTAAAATTCCCAGTTCTGGTCCTGTTTTCACTAGAATATAAAACAGAAGACTGATAATTTGAGTTTCCTGTTCTTTTAAAGCATTTCACCTGTGAGCAAACCACAATTGCTGTGATGTGTGGTGGCTAAAGCTTGTATAGAAACCTGCAGTCTTATTGATTGAGTAATGAGAGAACTGAGTTTGGGATGACTATAGCAGCAAAAAGTGAGGGAGGATATCTCAGAAAGGAAAGAACCACAGAGGGGGAGCCTTAATTCTGTATATAAACTGCCCATATCTCTGGCTGGCCCCTAAACTGTGCATGCACAAGACAGTGTCTCCAAGCACCTAGCCAAGGCTAAAATAACTGAATGGAGAATTCTGCTACTGCCCAATGCATGGGAGACAGCTGCTAGAATTTGGACTCTAGCCAGTTAACTGCTTGCTAAAATAAAAAACTCAGTACTCTAGAGGAACAAAACAAAATCCAGAATCTCAACATATTATACACAAGGTCCAGAATTCAATCCTAAATTTAAAAAAAAAAAAAAAAAGGAAAATGTGACTCATACTCGAGGAAAGGCAGTCAATGGAGACCAACCCCAAGATGACTCAGATGCTGGAATTAGCAGACAAAGACTTTAAAGCAGCTATTATAACTATGATAGTAAGGAAAATATGCTTATAATGCTATTTATGCAGCGAAATAGAAACTAAAAATGAAAAAATTACACCAGAAAATTATAATATATGAAATACTAAAATCACTGCATGGGCTTACTAGCAGATTGGCAGTGACAAAAGAAAGTGTTGGTTGACTTAAAGATAGATGAGTAGAAATTATCCAACCTGAAAAACAGAAAAGAGATTGGAAAAAAGTGAACAGTTTCAGTGACCCAAGGAACAGTGTAAAAAGGTCTAACATATATGCAGAGTACCAGAAGGAGCAGAGAGTCAAGGGGGTAGAAAAAAATATTTGAACTATTTGCTGAAAAATTTCCCAATTCTGTGAAACAGAAATAAACAGATTCATACCGTTTATAACCTAGTGTTAGAAGTGACATACCATCACTTCAATATTCTTTTTTTTTTTTTTTTTTTTTTTTT
>JAKSZT010054532.1:3142838-3193596 GCA_026826555.1 Tolypeutes matacus
TTTTTTTTTTTTTTTTTTTTTTAAAGATTTTATTTATTTATTCATTTGTCCCCCCCTTGCTGCTTGTGCTCGCTGGGTCAGCTAACCACGCCATGCGGGCGGGCTTGCCTTCACCAGGAGGCCCCGGGAACCGAACCCGGGGCCTCCCATATGGTAAACGGGAGCCCTACTGATTGAGCCACAGCCGCTTCCCTTCAATATTCTTTTGGTCACACAGTCCATGGTTTAACGTAGGGTTACCTTGTTTGTGTAGTGAAGTTCCATGGATTTTTAATCTGTTACCATATATACAGCCTAACATTTCCCCTTTTAATCATATTCAAATATATATTTCAGTGCTGCTAATTGCATTCACATTATGTTACCATCACCACCATCCATTCCCAAAATGTTTTCATCATTTCAAATGGAAATCTTGTACATTTTAAGTCTTAACTTCCCGTTCCCTATCCCCACCCCATTCCCTGGTAACCTATATTCTAGATTCTGACTCTGTGAGTTTGCTTATTCTAATTGTTTCAAATCAGTGAGATCATACATTATGTGTGTCTGGATTATTTCACTCAACATGTCTTCAAGGTACATCCATGTTGTCATATGTATCAGTTCTTCATTCCTTTTTATGGCTGAATGATATTCCATTATATGTATATGTCATGTTTTATTTATCCATTCACCAGTTGATGTACACTTGTATTGCTTCCATCTCTTGGCAGTTATGAATAATGCTGCTATGAACATTGGTGTGCAAACACCTGTTCATATCCCTGCTTTCAATTCTTTTAGGTATATACCGAGTAGTGGGTCATTTGGTAGTTCTGTACTTAGCTTTCTGAGGAATTGCCAAACTTTTCCACAGCAGCTGCACCATTTTACATTGCCACCAGCAATGATTGAGTGTTCCTGTTTCTCCACATCCTCTCCAAAACTTGTCATTTTTCTGTTTTTTTAAATAGCAGCTATTCAGATGGGTGTGAAATGTTATCTCATTGTGGATTTGCTTTACATATCCCTAATTGCTAATGATGTTGAGCATCTTTTCCTATTTTTTTCTGGCCATCTGTGTATCTTCTTTGGAGAGATGTCTGTTCAAGTCTTTTGCCCATTTTTTTTTTTTTTTCCCCCCCCCCACCCCCACATGGCTCTCTTCTCTGTTTGCTCATTGTTTTTGCTTGTTGTTTGTGCTTGTTGCTTTTGCTCATTGTCTGCTTGTTGTCTGTTTTGTTTTTTTCTTTAAGAGGCACTGGGAACCTAACCCAGGACCTCCCATGTGGGAAGCGGGCACTCAATTGCTTGACCCACATCAGCTCCCTACTCGTTTGTTTTTGCTCATTGTCTCGCTCTTTGTTTTTGCTTTTGCTCATTGTCTGCTCATTGTTTTGGCTTGATGTCTGTTTATTGTCTGCTCGTTGTTTGTTTGTCTTCTTTGGGAGGCACTGGGAACTGAACCTGGGACCTCCCTTTGGGAGGCAGGTGCTCAACTGCTCGAACCACATCTGCTCCCAGTTTGCCCATTTTTAAATTGGGTTTTTGTCTTTCTGTTAAGTTGAAGGGTTTCTTTATATATTCTGAATATTAAACCTTTATCAGATAGGTGATTTCCATATATTTTCTCCTATTGTGTAGGTTGTCCTTTTACTTTCATGATAAAGCCCTTGAAGGCATAAAAAATTTTAATTTTGATGAGGTCCTATTTATTTATTTATTTATTTATTTATTTATTTATTTTTTTTTTTTAAAGATTTTATTTATTTATTCATTTATCCCCCCCTTGCTGCTTGTGCTCGCTGGGTCAGCTAACCACGCCGTGCGGGCGGGCTTGCCTTCACCAGGAGGCCCCGGGAACCGAACCCGGGGCCTCCCATATGGTAAACGGGAGCCCCACTGATTGAGCCACAGCCGCTTCCCCTATTTATTTTTTCTTTTGTTGTTTCTGCTTTGGGTGTGAGGTCTTAAGAAACCTTTGTCTAACACAAGGGCTTGATGTTATGTCTTGTTTCCAAAAGTCCTAACATTGTAAAATAGAAATACATTGAATTTATAAATGAATTTAGAGAGAAGTGACACTTGAATAATACACGGTTCTAGCTGTGACGATATTGTTCATTTATATTTCCAGATTCAATGCCCACCCTCTCAACCTTGCTGACCGAGAGGCTGACTCTTGGGGAGAGCATCAGTGGGTTTCCTTGCTCTCTGGGTTCCTGGTTGGGATTGAGAAGCATCATCAGGACATGGGAGAGGATTGCTATAGTGCATACGTTGGTAGTGGCTGTATCCTTCCACTGAAGGGCACAATTCTGCCCATGCCCCATGCCTAAAGCTGTGACACTCTCTCTCCAGATTTGGCAGAGATCACAGCCCTGGCTCTTCAGGTTTGGGGTGTAGAGGTAGTACCTCTCTAGCTGTTGTTAGCCCCAAATGCTTTTTCATCCCATTTTTGAATTAAAAATTTATTTTATTTAGCTTTCATATAAATTTGATGGTTGGCTTTTCCATTTCTGCAGAGAAGGTTGTTGGAATTTTGATTGGGATTGCATTGAATCTATAAATTGTTTTAGGTAGGATTGTCATCTTAACAGTGTTTCATCTTCCAGTGCATGAACATGGAATGTCTTTCCATTTATTTAGGTCTTCTTTGATTTCTTTTAACAATGTCTTTTAGTTTTCTGTGTACAAGTCCTTTGCATCCTTGGTTAGATTTAGTGCTAAATACTTGGTTCTTTTAGTTGCTATTGTGAATGGAATTCTTTTCTTGATTGCTTCTTCAAATTGTTCATTGCTTGTGTATAGAAACCCTACTGATTTCTGGGTATTGATCTTGTACCCCATGACTTTGCTGAATTAATTTATTAGCTCTAGGAGCTTTGTTGTGGATTTTTCAGGATTTTCTATATATGGTCTTCATATCATCTACAAATAGGGAAAATTGTACTTCTTCCTTTCCAACATGGATGCCTTTTATTTTTCTTGCCTAATTGCTCTGGCAAGTACTTCCAGTACAGTGTTGAATAACAGTGGTGATAGTGGACATTGTTGTCTTGTCCCTGATCTTAGAGGGGATGCTTTCAGTCGTTCTCCATTAAGTAGAACATTAGCTGTGGGCCTTCCATATATGGCATTTATCATGTTGTGGAAGTTTCCTTCTATTCCTACTGTTCAAATATGGTTTGTTGTTGTTTTAAGGCAGTTTTATTTACACACTATACAGTCCATCCATTCTAAGTGTTCTTATCATGAAAGGATGCTGGATTCCCCCCACCACCACCATTACCACCATGGCTTCCTTGTCTGTCTTGCTCATTGTTTGTGCTTGTTGTGTCTGTTTGTCTTTAGGAGGCAACAGGAACTGAACCCGGGACCTCCCATGTGGGAGGCAGGCACCCAAATGCTTGAGCCACATCCTCTCCCTGTGTGTTTTTTCTTCCTTCATTCTGTTAAGGTGGTGTTAATTGCTTTTCTTATTGTGTTGCACCACCCTTGCACACCAGGGATAAATCCCACATGATCATGCTGTATAATTTAATATGCTGTTGGATTCGAATTGCTAGTATTCTGTTGAGGATTTTCACTCATCTTTAGTTTTCTTTTCTTGTGGTATCTTTGTCTGGCCTTGGTATAAGGGTGACATTGGCCTCATAGAATGAATTAAGGAGTGTTCCCTCTTCAGTTTTTTTGAAGAGTTTGAGCAGAACTGGAGTTAAGTCTTCTTGGAATGTATGATAGAATTCCCCTCTGAAGCCATCTGGTCCTGGGCTTTTCTTTATCGGGAGGTCTTTTATTTCTGACGCAATCTCTTTAATAGTAATTGATTTATTGAGATCTATTTCTTCTTGAGTCAATGTAGGTAAGTTTGTGTGTTTCCAAGAATTTTTCCATTTCATCTAGGTTATCTAATTTATTGGCATACAGTTGTTCATAGTATCCTCTTATAGTCCTTTTTATTTCAGCAAGGTCGGTAGTAATGTCCCCTTTTCACTTCTGATTTTAGTTATTTGTATCTGCTTTTTTTTTTTTTCTTCCTTTGTCCCTTTTCTGTGTCAGTTGAGTTGATGATGTGTTTTTTTTCCCTTTCTGATTTCTAGCTTCATTCCTTTGTGGTCAGGGAATATGTATGATATGACTTCAATGTTTTTTAATTTATTGAGACTACTTTTGTGACCCAGTATATGGTCTGTCCTGGAGAATGATCCATATGCACTTCTTCTGCTATTAATGTAGAACTGTCAGTTTCTGGTCACTACTGATAATACAGGCCGGTCTTCTGCCATTTTGCTATCTAGCCTTTGTAAGTCTTAAACCTTTTTTGTCCTTCACTTCCGTTAATGCCTCCTTTTATATGTATTTGATTTTGTGTGTGTTGCACCATATTGACTGCCTTCTCATTTCTATCTGGATATATTTTCCATCTATTTTCTTTGTGGTTACCATGGGGTTAAAATTTAACATTCTCAATATATAACAATCATATTTGGTTTCAGACCAACTTCAAAAGCATGCACAAATACTTTTCATGTACCTCTCTGTCTCCCCACCATTTTTTTTACTGTTACCACTTATATCATTGTACATTGTAAGTCCAAAAACATAATTTTATCATTACTTTTTATGCATTTATATTTCAGCACCTGTAGGAAGTAAGAAGTGGAGTTACATACCAAATAATACAATGATACTTGGATTTATAATTACCCAAATGGTTACCTTTATCACCGTTCTTTATTTCTTTATGCTGCTTAGAACCACTGTCTAGTGTCCTTTCCTTTGGGTTTGAAGAACTCCCTTTAGCATTGCTTGTAGGGCAGGTCTAGTGGTGGTGAACTCCCTCAGCTTTCATTTTTATCTAAGAATGTCCTGAACTCTCCCTCATTTATGAAAGAAAATCTCACTGGATATAAAATGCTTGGATGGTAGGTGTTTTCTTTCAGCACTTTATGTATTTCAGCCCCCACTGCCTTCTTGCCTCCATGGTTTCTTCTGAGAAATCAGCACTCAATCTATTTGGGACTTCCTTGTATGTAATGGGGTATGTTTTTCTTCATGTTTATCCTGTTGGTGTTCTCTGGGCCTTTTGGTTGTGCATATTCACATCTTTTCCTAGGTTTGGGAACTTTTCTGCCATTATTTCTTTGAATAGTCCTCCTGCCCTTTTATCTCTTTCTTCTCCCTCTGGGACTCTTATAATGTGTGTATTGGTGTGCTTGATGGTGTCGCATAGCTGTCTTAGGCTATTTTTGCTTTTAATGTTTCTTTTTTCTTTCTGCTCTTCATCCTGACTCATTTCAAGTGTCTTGTCTTCAAATTCACCGATTTGTTCTTCTGCCAGCTCCAGTCTGCTTTTGAAACCCTCCTGGGCATTTTTCATTTCTGTTATTGTGGTCTTCAATTCCAGTAGTTCTGTTTGGTTCCTTTTTAAAATTTCTGTCTCTTTACATAGACTCTCATATTGCTCATTCGTTGTTTTTTCTGATGTCCTTTAGTTCTTTTTTTGTATTTTCCTTCATCTCCTTGAACATTTTTAAGATCATTTTTTTAAAAGGATTTGTTCAGTATGTCCACATCCTTTGTCATTGGTGTTTTCTGGATTTTTATCCTCTTCCATTGGATGGGACATCATTTCCTGTTTGTCTTGTATTCTTTTGTTATACACAGTACATTTTAATTTTTAAAAATTTTTAACTCCTGGACTTTATTCTCTGTGATGTCTGTTTCTTGGTTTTGTAACTAGCTGGTGATCAGACAGATTTTCTTGAACTCCAGCCCTCCTATCAGATAGGTCTGTCCAAGGCAAATGCAGTGTACAGGGTTTTCCATGTCTTTCTGGACCTATGTCTTGTTCTGGGCTTTTGTTTGTTAGTTGTTCTGGAGTTCTGTTTTCAGGGGTTTGGTTGTCCCTTCTGTTTCCCAGGAGACATACCTCCCTCTCCTGGGCATTTGAAGTTAACACACCTTTGTCCCAGATTGTCCGTCTCTATGGTTTTTTTACACTCTTTTTGTTGTCTCAAATAGCTTTTGCCTGGAGGGCAAATTCTGCCAGGAGGGCACAAAGGAGAGTACTTGCCCAAGTCCGTCTTTCCCAGCCAAAACAGGGCCAGGGACCCACAAAAACGGGGCACAGACTGGCTCCATAGTGCCCTGGGGAGGGGATCAGGAAGGGTGCCAAAGGCTTCTCCAACAGCTCCCAAAAACTGAACCTACTCAGCAAATGCAGCCTTTCAACTAACTGTGCCCCACAACCCTGAGGAAGTGCAGCGTCTTTGAATTGCCACCACTTCATGGGCTGGTTTAAACAATGGCTGCCACTGTCCATGTCCGGGACAGGTTGAAACAGTGGCTGCCCTCAGAGCTGGACCTCCAGTGATCCAAATTCACTAAGCAAAAGCCATTATGATCATCCATTCCTACCCCTGTTCTTGGGGAAGAAAATTTTAATGTCATTTTCTGTCACCAGTGAGCTAGCTAGGGACTGGACACCATGGCAGCCTGCCACAAGAGTGGCGGATGGATGCCAATATCCGCTGTGCTGTTAGAGCAATTTACTGTTCTTTACTGTAATTTATCAGCCTTTTCCTCCTGCTCTTCCCTGGATTCTGTACAGTATCCTTTTGTTATTTGGAGTTTCAAAATACTTGTTTCAGACAGTTCCTGCTTGTTTAATAGATGTTCTGGTGGAAGGACTGAGTCTTGGAGCTCCCTACTCTATCCTCCCACAGTCCTCTCCAAAAGGAAGCTTTTAAAAATCTAAAAGAAACAGAGTCAAGATTCAAGAGAAAGTGACAAAATACCGAAGATAGCAAAGAAGATCCAGCATATGGAAATAGGATTCCCTGAAGAAGAAAACTAAAACAAAGGAAAAGAATAAACACTAAATTCTATAAGAAAACTTTCTGAATTTAAAAAAAAGAAAAAAATTGATTGGCGAAAGCACACAAGGTTCTGATAATTTGACCCAGAATGACCAAGAAGAAGACACATTCTAATAGAACTACTAGACTTTAAAGAAAAAGAAAAAATGCCTTTGGCAACTTAGCAAAAACGGCAGGTGACTTACAAAGGAAAGAAAATTAGATCACCCGCATATTTTTTTGACACTGACGCTTTATGCCAGAAAAAAATGGAGTAACAAATACTTAAGATACTCCAGGGGGGGAAATGTGAGTCACAGTTACTTGTAGAACTAAGACTGAATGAGGGTTAAAACGGATAGTGTGTACTATATAATGCCTATATGCTCAGTGTTCAGATGATGTAGATATAGTACAACTTTTTTAAATGAAAAAATGGGGAAAGCGTATGTAAAAAATTATACTGGTGGGAATATTAGTAATGTTATTCTGAGTTTGTGTGTAATGTGGAATAATGTACATGAGTACAGGCATACCTTGTTTTGTACTTCACTTTATTACGCTTCTCAGATATTGCATTTTTTACAAATTGAAGGTTGTGGCAACCCTGCATCAAACAAGTCTGTTGGCACCATTTTTCCAACAGCATGTACTTACTTCATGTCTCTGTCACACTTTAATTAAGGTATGTATATTCTATTTTTAGACATAATGCTGTTGTACACTTAATAGATTAATGTCATTTAAATATAACTTTTTATATGTACTGGGAAATAAAAAAATTCTGCTTTATTGCGGTGGTCTGGATGCAAACCTGCAATATCTCCAAGATATGCCTGTAATTATGATATATTCTAGCATATTTTGTCTTTGAGAACTAGAACTTTAGTGTGGAAAAATGCAGGTGTAATTCAAAAGAGTTTAGGGGGGAAAAACTGTTGTCCTGAATATGAACCCATGAGAATTTTTTTTGTTTTAACGTGCACACACACACATATCTTTGCCCTATCAACTGAAAAGGTGTAAAAACAGGGACCAGCCCAGGAGCAGTGAGTACACCTAGTACCCAGATTGTGGGCTTGAAATACTATTTCCATTAAAAGAAACCAGGATGTCTTAGAGAAATAGCTAATTCCATATCTGGGGCAGGAAATATACAGAATGAGCCTGGAGCCTCTTATAGTACTAGAAAATTAGGAAGTGCTTAAAAACAAAATTGGGAATTATCAAAGAGACACAAGAGCCAGCTGAAAGAATTCTCAATGGCCAACGCTACAAGAATTTGAATAACAAAATAATATCGTATTGGATTATAGCCCAAGAAATAAAATAAATATCCCTAAGACCATAGTATTATAAATAAATGAATAAATGAGTGAAGGACAAGAGATAAATCTCCAATAAATAATAATTCCAAATTATTTATATAGATACTCCTGCCTCAAAGAGGTGGGGCATAACTCCCCACCCCTTATGTGTGGGCTGTGCTTAGTGTCTTGCTTCCAAAGACTACAGTATGGTAACATGGTTAGTGATAAGTCATGTTGATAGTATGTACCCTTGATATGAGGTGATGTGAAGGGCACTTCGCCTCCATGGTTGTCTCTGAAACCTGTAACCCCAGTCTAATCATGAGAAAAACATCAGACACTCCCAAATTGAGGGACATTCTACAAAATACCTGACCAATGCTCCTTAGAATTGTCAAGGTTATCATAAATAAGGAAAGTGTGAGAAACTGTCACAGCCCAGAGAAGCTTAAGCAGACACGATGACTAAAAATCCAAGATAGGATCCAGGCACAGAAAAAGGAAATTAGGTAAAAACTAAGGAAATCTGAATAAGATATGGACTTTAGTTGTTAATAATGTGAGTACTGGTTCATTAGTTGTGATGTCTAAGCCATGCTAAAGTAACGTGCTAACAAAAAGAGAAACTGGGTGCAGGATGTGTGGGAACTCCTGTAAATTTCAAACTATTTTAAAATTATTTTGAGAAGTGGCGAAGGGAAAGAATCAAACATTTATCTTGTCTTTCCTACTGGGTAACAAAATAGTAGTAGATGAGGGGAAGCCTCTCTTTATAAAAGTATTCCAGTTCATTACAAAAACAAAAAAGAAATGATATAATTAGGAGTATCATCATTTTGAAACCCCCAATAAATTAATGGATCTAGGCATTGAGCATCAACAACTGCTAACATCACAACCAATGAGACACAGATATTATATACCTCCGGATGAAGGAACATAGCACACCTGTAATCATGCCAAAGGTATATCCACCGTGAGTCCAGTCAAACCTCTATGTGCAGCTACCAATCTGTATCATGACTTTGTAATCAGCAAAATCAGGCTTTGGGAAATCACAAGTCATATGCCCCAGCTTCTTCAGTAGATAACTGTGTAAGGAAAGAAAAGGATGGAAGGAAAAATATGTAGGTTAAAAAAGATACCAGAATATTTTTAAATGGGAGAGACTATCCTCAAAAACATTATGCTAGGTGAAAGAAGCCAGACACAAAAGACCACATTGTGTGATTCCATTTGTATGGAATGTCTAGAAAAGGCAAATATATAGACAGTAAGTAAGTGGTTACCACAGCTAGGGGGGAGGTGAGGAATGGGAATTAACTATAAATGGACACAAGGGGTCTTTTTGTGGTGATAGAAATTTTTTAAATTATATCATGGTGATGGTTGCACAACACTAAAAATCATTGAATAAAAGATAAACGTAATATGGGAAACTGTTGTCTAGAGATGCACACTTGGATAGTAAGGCTATATAATGAAACTCTAGGAAGTTAAAAAGGCAGTTCAGTGGCTAATTTTGGAAGGGGGGGTTGTGATTTGGATGGGGCACATGGAGAAGCTTCTGGGATAGATGGAAAAGTTCTATTTCTTGGCCTGGGTGAAGGGTATAAGGGCATTTGCCTTATACAAACCTAAGTTATATACATTTTTGTGTATTTTCCTGTATCTGTTTTATTTTACAACAATAGGGTTTAAAAAAACAAAACGAAAACACAGGATTCCTAAGATACCGGAAGAGATCACATCCCCACAGATTTTACTGCTTATCATAGTATTGCGAATATTTCTAATGGGCAGACTTAGGGTAGTCAGGAAAATGTTGTTTTGCCTCACAAAGGAAAACATTAATACAAAAGAAAGATGTGGCAGTTGGTTTAATTTCTTTTGGTTGTACACTGCATGACAAGTGACATTTGTGTTTTGCAAGCAATTGCAAAATAGCATGTAGGCATTCTTTTCCAGTAGGTTCAACTGTCCCATAGTATTCAAATTTACACAAACCACTGTATGACTATAACCAAGGAAATGGATAAAATAGGAAAAGTCACCTGCTATCCACCTCCCTGACATATCAAAAATCATATAATCATAAATATTTGTTGCTCTAGTGTTTTTGGTTGTGTGTGTTTTGGCCATTTTTACCAAGAATTCTTTCCCAAAGTAGAATTCATTCTGAGGGGCAACTTTTATATGTTTTGCCTTGTGAAAACCTCTCAGAGTATACTTTCTTACTATTATTTGACATGTACTAAGTTAAATAAGTAATCCACCCACTTCCTGCTGTGTACCCAGGATAGCCAGTTCTATTCCTTGTTCTCAATTCATGTGGATGTGTTCAGAGTAGAGCTCAGACCCTTGACTTTCCTTTTTAAGCATTCTCTTAATTTCTCACCCCCACTTTCTCATTTTCCCACTTTAGCAGAGTTCAAAAAAGCAGCTCAACAACAGGAAGATCAGGAGCAAAAGGAGGATGATGCTGATGAGAAAACACTACACAGAGCTCGTGAGTGGGATGACTGGAAGGATAACCATCCTAGGGGTTATGGAAACCGACAGAACATGGGTTAATCTTCCCACAGCAAGACAGGAGGACTAGAGATGGCTCACATCTTCCCCTCCAAGGAATGCTGTACCGTTCTTCCCCTCCCTGGGCTCCTGCTTCAGTTGTGTACAATGAAGGCAAAGACGCTTCATCTTGCTTTGCATTCAATAAAGTGTCAAACGATTAAGTGTGTATTTGTACCCTCGATGATGAGCCAACAATCTTGTTTCAGCATTATCATCCTCATCATGATGTATTCCAATTTCTTAAATGGAAAGAAAAGATCACCGAAATGGCTTGGTATAATCAATGGCTGATGAATTCTCTTTAAAAAATAATAAAGTCCCTTGTGAAGGCCCCACCCCAATCAAGATGACAGAATGAGAAGCTTCTGGGCTCTGCCCTCCACACACAGAAACTTTGAACAACCAGCAAGAACTAGCAGAAACATCTTTCTGAAAGCTCCAGAAAACCAGTTAAAGGATTGCACTAACAGGGCAAGCACCAAATCAAGACAAAGGCCACTTAAAAGCAGTAGGATCTCCTGGTCCTTGGCTGGCCCCTCCCATACCCCTCACCAACTTGGGATGGAGCCAGCCCATATTCCCAGTACGGATCCCTGGTCCCAGTTCCGGAGGGAGCAGAGTAATCCTCGTATACATACTAGGAGCATGTGTGTCTGGCCCAATCTGCCAGGTGGTGGTCTGAGGGACACACTGTCCCAGAACTTGCCCTGTGGGTAGAAGGCGGTTCACAGAGCTCTCCTCCAGAACGCAGTGGAAGAGCCGTCAAGTCGTGACTGCTTGGGGTAAGTGATTCTGGCAGTAGGACATAACAGTGCAGTGCCTGGGACTGTGAGGAAACTGCTTCCAAGGGAAGAGGGGACATTTGTATTCGTGTAAACAGGGGAGTAATTACTAGGGCCACATGTGCTTGCCCAAGGCAAAATGCATGCACAGAAAGGACCAGGGAGGCTCCTATGCTTTGGCCTGAAGATACTCTCTAAACTCATTGTGTGAGTAAGCTCTAAAGGAGGTCACTCACAGGTCAATCTGCAAAGACCTAAAGGTGTATTTTTCCTTTTTTTTTTTTTTTTTTTTTGTTATCTCCTGGCATTCAAGGAAAGCGCTATCATTACACCAGCTGGATACAAACTTAAGGAACAGATGCCCCAGAGTCTAGAATCCAGCAATAATGCATTAAAATATCAAAATGTCCAGGTTTCAACAAAAGAAACAGGAAGCAGTGGCCCAGGCAAAGAAGATTTTAAAGCATTAGAAACCATCAATAAGGACCAGACCTGGGACATACCAGACACTGTCTTAAAAAATGGTGCTGAGTTTGCTCTCAAAGAGCTAAAGGAAACATGGAAAAAGAACTAAAGGAAATCAGGAAAATTATAGATGAACATAAAGAGAACATAAGTAGAAAAATGGAAATTATGAAAAAGAACCAAACAGAGCTGAAGACTACAGTAACAGAAATTAAATAATCCCTAGAGGGGTTCAACAGCAAATTGGAGCTGGCAGAAGAAATAATCAGTGAATTTGAAGAAAAGACTTGAAATCATTCAGTCTGAGAAGCATAAGGAAGGAAGAATGAAAAGTGAACAGAGCTTGAGGAACCTGTGGGACACCATTGAGCATACTAATATATGCATCATGGGAGTTCCAGGAGGAGAAGAAAGAGGCAGAGAGAATATTCAAAGAAAAAAATGGCTGAAAACTTCCCAAATTTAATGAAAGACACGAGTATACACATCTAAGAACACTCAACAAACTCCAAACAGGATAAATCCAAATAGACCCACACGGAGGCATATTATAATCAAATTGTTGAATTCCAAATAGAATCCTGAAAGCCATAAGAGAGAAGCAACATGTCATATACAGGGGCTATTCAATAAAATTAAGTGCCAGTTTTGCATGGGAAACCATGGAGGCTAGAAAGCAGTGGGAAGACATTTGAAGTGCTGAAAGAAAATAAAACAAACAATTTTATATCTGGCAAAACTGTCTTTCAAAAATGAGGGAGGAATCATCATGTTCCCAGATAAACAAAAGCTGAGAGAGTTTGTTACCACTTGAGTGGGCCCTTCAAGAAATGCTAAAGGGAGTTCTGCAGGTTGAAAGGAAAGGATGCTAGACAACTGACTGAAGTCACACAAAGCTATAAGGAGCTCTGGTAAAGATAATGACATAGGTAAATATAAATGTCAGTACTATTGTAATTTTTATTTGTAATTCCACTTTTTGTTTCCTACAGTATCTAAAAGGCAAATGGATAAAATGTAATGATAAATCAATGGTTTTGGACTCAGTGTATAAATATGTAATTTGTGACTAGAACTACATAAAGGTGGGGGGAAAGAAGGGGTGTAGGGATATAGTGTGTATGTACTATTGAAGTTGGTATCAAAGCAAATGAGATTTTTATAGATTTAGGATGTTAAATTTAAGCCCCATGGTAACCTCAAAGAAAATACTAGAGAATAAGCAAACTCAGAGAGAAATTAGAGTACAGGTTACCAGGAGTGGGGAACAAGGGGAATGAGGAGTTAATGCAAAACCAGTATAGGTTTTCTGTTTGGAGTGAAGGGAAAGTTCACTCCAAACAGAACTTTCTGTTGGATGGTGGTGAGGGTACTGAAACATTGTGAATGCGATAAATATCTGTGAATGGTATGCTTGGGAGGGGTTGGGATGGAAAGGTTTTTTTTTGTTTTGTTTTTTTGTTTTGTTTTTTTTACCGGGAGGTCCCAGGGATCGAACCCAGGTCCCTCCATAGGATGGAAAGATTTATGCTGTATATATTTCCACAGTTAAAAAAAAGTAAGGGAGACTAAAGAGATAATGACAATTAAATGCAAAACATGTTCCTGAATGGGATCTAAGAATGGAGGAGAAAAGGCTCCAAAGGACATTATTGGGACATAAGGAAATCTTGAAATGTAGAATGTAAGCTTTATATCAATGTTAAATTTCTTGAACTTGATAACTGCACTTATGGTGATTGTATACATGAATATCCTTGTTAGTAGGAAATGTACATGGAAGTATTATGTGTTTAAGGAGTGTGATGTGCGCAACTTGCTCTCAAATGATAGATAGATAGAGCAAAGGCAAAGGTGGCAAAATGTTAAAATTGGTGGATCTGAGTATCTGGGGAAGGTGGGGGCACGCTCTGTATGGGGTTTGTATTATTTTTGCAACTGTCTTGTAAGTGTGAAATTATTTCAAAATAAAAAGGTTAAAGAAATGTTAAAAAGATAAAGTCCCTGCTTTTACATGAATCTCTGCAGTACAAGCTGGGTAGTTGCAGCTTTTTGGGGAGGCCAGGAGGTGGGACGGGACTGTGGGTGCTTGGGCTTATGGAGAAAGCCTGGTCATTTCTCTTTGTTCTGGGCAGTGAGTTCCCCCAGCATCAGAGCTGCCCAATTAGCTAGAGCTTTCTTGTTCATTCCTACTCTGGGCACGTAGTCGAAGCCATGTGTGTGACACCCCAGCACTGTTCAGTACCCCAACACTGCTCTACAAGGGAATAGGCACAAAGGCCAGGACTTTCCTTGCCATGTAGCACTCCTTTCGGGAATTAGAGCTGGAAGTGAATGGACCTTAAAGGATTAGACTATTTCCCAATGCTTTTTATCTATTCCTTGTCTTGGCCAGGAGACCTAGCTTATATATATCTTTTTTTTTTTTTAAGATTTTATTTATTTATTCATTTATCCCCCCTTGCTGCTTGTGCTCGCTGGGTCAGCTAACCACGCCGTGCGGGCGGGCTTGCCTTCACCAGGAGGCCCCGGGAACCGAACCCGGGGCCTCCCATATGGTAAACGGGAGCCCTACTGATTGAGCCACAGCCGCTTCCCTATATATATCTTATATCAACACTTACTTGAGGGCCTGCTACATTTTCAATGCAGTGCTAAGAGCTGTAGGGGCAGCAGGAAAAAAATTAAATGTCCTTCAATAAGATGAGGAAGAAAATGAGAGAAACAGACAAGGCCCTGCAAGAGACACCCTTGTGTTGTATCTTAGGCCAGGGCCTTTACTCTTGTGGAAATATTTGCCATCGCCCTTAGGATAACAGCAGCCTCAGCCTGAAGCCTAGTGCTTATAAATTAGCAGCTACAGACTATTTTGGCCCCTTTCTCGCCTATACTGTGCCGTACCCAGCACAGCCCGCACCAGTAGTAGCCCAGGTAAATGTCCCATGGTGGTCATGTTGCTGGCTAGCGAAGTGCCTGCAGTCATGCTGATCACTGGGTGTGGAGGCAGAGATAGCACAGATGACACCGCAGGTACCTCCATGCTAGGGTAGGGAGAAGACGTGTCCTCAGCTCTTGGGTTAATATCCTAAAAAAGCAGCCATGTGTTGAAACAAATGATCTGTATAGAAAACATACTTTTGTTCTCCGTGGCTTTGGAACATTTAGGTTTTCTTTTAAGATGATGACTCACCCCTCCTAGCTTTTGCAGTCTAGCTTAGGAGAAGAGTTTGAAAAAGAGACTCATTTGTCTCTTGTTACAGGGTGCTAAGTGGAGAGCTGTCAGGTGACGAGTGAGGAGGTTATGTTTAGTGGAACATGACAGGAAGAAAACTACCAATAATACACTTGCATACTCTTAATAAGGGATTCATCTCACCCTCAAAACATGAGCTCCTGAAACTGGTAGAGCACAGATTATATTCCCCAACGATTTTGGAGGCAACTGTACGTTTACAGCTCTCTTCCAAATTATTGCCAAACTGCCTCTCTATCAGTGGTTTAGTCCCTGTCCTCAGAGCTCCACCCAGAGTCAGTTAATTTCCAAAACCTTGGGCCAGGTTGGGGCTACCCTCTTGGTCCTAGTCTATTTAAGGATGGGCCTTTCAGAAGTGCCAGCTCGATTAAGCCTCATCACACATCCTGATGTCTGAGAGGCAAGCCTGACAGGGTGGGTTTGAATCCTGGCTTTAAAAATTACAAGCTGTATGATCTTGGGCAAAAACTTACTGGAACTGTGGTTTCCTCCATGTGCAAAATGTAGACAAGCGGTCTCATGGAGTTGTGAGAATTAAATGAATAATGGGAGCCATTGTAATAAACTCAGTCAACTGGAGAGTAAGTGTTTTCTCTTGGCATGAGCGCAGTAACTGCAGTCTGCCCACTAAGAAGGGAAAGGAAATGGACATTGTTGGGCATCTATTATGTGCCAGCTAGTGGACCCAGCACTTTCACATCATAATATCTTCCTGCTCACAATGTCCCTGCAAAATAGGCGGCAGTATCCCCATTTTACAGGTGAGAAGACAGGCCCAGAGAAGCCGAGCAATTTCCTCAAGTTCACACTAGTAAGAAGCTGTGCTTCTGTCATTTCCCACGTACTTCCCAATTGCTTGTGCTTTTAGTTATGTCTTAAAGCCACTTCAAAAGAAGGAACAGCTTTAAAAATCCAAACTAAAATCACCACTTAGACATCATTGGTGCTCTAGAAATTCCTTAGCTGACTCACCAAAGAAAAGGTTATGCCAGCTCCCCCACCATTCCGCCCTCAGCTGGGGGATAAGAGGATGGAGGCGATGAACAAGCCCATCTTCCTCCATTTTCCTTCCCACTTCTGTCTGCCTGACTGCAGGAAAAAAAAAAAAAAAGAACCACCTCTACTCCCACCAGAGCCAAGGCCTTTCAGGATCCTAGAGTGAGCTGGGTTTGAGGACTCCTCAAAGCTTTCAACAGATAATACTGCTTTATAGTTTTCAGAATGCCTTCACATGTACAGCTTATTTAATTCTCACAACCTGTCAGACAAGAGATGATATCTTCATTTTTTCAGAGGAGGAAACTGGCTTGGAGAGATGGAGTGACTTACTTTTAACATCACACAGCTAAAGAAGAAGGGCCCAACCCAAATCCTCATCTCCTGGCTGGAGGTCCAGAGATGAGTTGGCAATCATCAATTTAGCCAGAGTATTTGCCCTCAGTGGCTCTCACCTGGAGGCTGATGAGATTTGGACAAGGTGAGTGCCGGGCACTATTTCTTTTAATGCCTCTGCACGGTAAGTGAGCTGTCCTTTCCATGCCAGTTCCTCTCAGCACCCCAGTGAGAAAGGCAGGGAAGGGGGATGGATGAGCTGATTTCAAGCCCAAGAAGTTGAAGTTAAGAGTCCTAAGTTAGAGTCTCTGTTCTCTGGATTCTGTCACTCTGTGGATGGGTGACCCCAGGCAGTCTTCACTTAGGTTATTTAAAACAACTTGAAAAGGCAGGGGTGGGGTGGGGTGGGTGGTGGTTTTTGAAACTAAAATGGCCTCTCTGCATTATCCAAACTCCAGATAGTCCTCCTCTGCTCACTCTGGGCCTCAACTTTGGTCAGCAGCAACATGGTGGTGGTACCACTGTCTCCTTGCCAGCCAGCTCTCCCTGCACTTCATTTCCTCACAGAATCCTTTTAACCCATTCATCCAAGGTACAACTCCACTTGACATAGTTCACTCATATTCCATAGTCAGGACACATGGGTTCTAGTCCCAGCTCTGCCATTGTCTTAGCCCCTTTGAGATGCAGAACATGACTGCCCTACCTACTTCACAGGCCAGAATGGGGAGTAAATGAAATCAGAGATGTGAATGCCCTTTGTGGCAGGAGGCTGTGAGTTACCACAGCTCTTTGATTTCTGGCTCAACCTTGATTGTTAGGATTGTTATGCTGGTTGCTCAAAACTGGGCACTGGACCCAGTAATTGGTTGTAGAGTCGTTTCCTAGGGCCTTGGGCAGGGAGGCTTATAGAGGCCAGGAAAAGCCTCTCATTAATTTTCTTATGTGCACTTCCTTGTTCTGCCAGGAGATGGCGCTTGTTGGCAGCTCTCAATTCAATGCCTGGTCGGAGCGTATTTGTTGTGACACAGGCCAGATCAACGTGATAGAGCTTCCTGTCTGGGGGCTAGGAGCCCTGTGATTCAAACTTTCTGAGACAGTTCTCCAGACTTCTCTCGCAGCGCCCCCCTTTTCCCAGCTAGGAAATATTTCCACTCCCTTCTGAATCTTCAACAATCTGTCCCTGTTAGTAGAGGATGAGATTGGGAGGTTTGTATATCTTTAGCCCCTTGCAGGCTCCAAGGCAAACAATGGCGCAGCCCCACCCAGCCTGGAAGGGCTCTCGGGACAGGGCAGACCAAACCTAGGAGTCCAAAGCAGGGTCAGCCCCAGGCTCTCTCTCCCCTCTCCCGTGGTGTCCTCAACAATTAGTCCAGGCTAGAAGAGAGGGAGGTTGCGAGGGTCGGGTTTCTCCAGTCCTTTCTAGGCTCCCAGGGCAAACCGCCATGTGAAAGGGTCCGTGGGGCTCTGCAGCCCAAATTTCAGGTCCGAACCTGAGTCAGCCTAAGGCTGTGTCCCTCTCTCTCCCCTTTCCGGGAGTGGCAGATCCCTGAAGCCCCCTTTGTCTGTGGCTGCAGGCCCAGAGGCCCTAGAATTCTGAAGAGTGTGGGGGAGGGTGCTGGCAGCAGCAGAAGCTGCTACTTGCAACTCACGGTTCTGTAGTCGCGATTTTCCTCTTCTGTCCCTCTCTCCTCTGGGTGGTGTGCAGCCTTCACCTGCTGTCCTAAACCCTAGAAGATCTTTTTTGGGGCTGTTTCAGCCTGTCCTCTAGCTATTTTCTGGAGAAGAGAGTCCCGTGTCTTACTAGTCCGCCATCTTCCCGGAAGTCTGAACGCCCTTTGAAAAGTTGTGACAGATGATATGAGAGTGAGGAGCAAGTACAGTTGGTAAGCTAGGGGCACAGGAGGGGATGTGTTTTGTTTTTAATCCGGCCTTTGACAACTTTATTTTAACCCTTGCCCCTCCAATGTTTTCTCAATCTTACCTTCTCTATACCACCACCAGCTCCAAAATTTGTGACCTGCTTTTCTTTGTGTGCTGAGATGACCTGTAGTGGAAAAAAAAAGAACCAGAAAATGAGATCCGCCTTTGACAGATGCATGTGAAAAGATGGTGCAGTCTTAGATTTCAGCTTCTCTCCCCAGCTAGCAACCATTCCTTCAAAGAGAGTACAACTGGGAAGCGGCTGTGGCTCAATCAGTGGGGCTCCCGTTTACCATATGGGAGGCCCCGGGTTCGGTTCCCGGGGCCTCCTGGTGAAGGCAAAGCCCGCCTGCACGGTGTGGTTGGCTGACCCAGCGAGCATAAGCAGCAAGGGGGGGATAAATGAATAAATAAATAAAATCTTTAAAAACAAAAAACAAAAAACAAAACAAAACAAAAAAGAGTACAACTCAGCAATGACTGAAGCCAGCCTGCTCCTGTGTGGTAGCAGGAATAAAAATAATAGCTACCAGGTATTGAGCACCTATTATATACTAGGGACTTTACATACAGTATTGCTAATTGTCTTAGTTTGCCATAGAGCTGCCGATGGAAAGTACCAGACATGGATTGGCTTTATAAAGGGGATTTATTTGAAGTCTGAAGCCGTGAAATGTCCAAATCAAGGGGCCACCAGAGATGCTTTCTCACCAAAGTCAACTGCTGTTGATTCTGAGGTCCTGCCAAGTGGCAAAGATGGCCGCAGTTTCTACCGAGGTCTCTGCCTTCCACTCCAGAATCTACCATCTCCCGGAGCTCAGCTGTGGGCAACCAGGCATAGGGCTTGTCTCTTACCTGGCCTCCTCTCTCAGTCTCGACTGTTCGGCTTTCTTCCCTAGTTCACCTGTGAGCTATCAGGCATACGGGCTCATCTCTTTAGCCTTGAGCTACTCCATGGGTCCAGTCTCTTGGGGGCCTCTTTCCGTGCCTCTGTGCTTTGCTGGCTCCAGGCTCCAGGATCTCTCTCAGCCCTAGGGCCTTCTCTGTTTTCCTGCAGTCCTCTCTCTTAATGTGGCAGGATCAATATGGCGGCTTTCTTTCTCTGTGTGTCTGTCTCTCTCCATGTCTGCATTTATAAATCAGCTCCGGTAAGAAGGCAGAGACTTAACCTGAGTCACACCTCACTGACATAGTCCAATCAGAAGTGTCTCACACCCGCAGGAATGGATTAGTTAAAAAAAACATAATCTTTCTCTTTTGGGGATTTATAAAAGAACTTCAAACCGTCACACTAATCTTCACAAAAATGGTCCACGGTAGATATTATTAGAGCCACAATTTGTAGACAACGATGTTTAGGCTCAAAGAAGTGATTTGCCAAAGATCACACGGCTCCAAGTGGTGGAACTGGGCCTGGAGTCTGACTCCAAAGGCCTTTCCATTCAAGCACGCTGCCTCTCTAGGAAGCACAGGGGACATAAAAAGGTAGTGACTGCCCCTTGGTGGCACACTGCTCTAAGAATGACCCCGCACCTTTCTCTGTGTAAGGTTTGAGCAATGTTTTCAACGGCTTTGCCTGCTGGGCCCTTCAGGGGCATGCCTGAGACCTGCTCTCTCAGAAAGTCCCCCACTCAGAAACCCATATTTCCTGGGGCCCTGCATCACTCAACCTTCAGGAGAAAGTCCATGCTTCCCGTGCCAAGCCCCCCTGCTCTTCCCTTCCAGCCCTAGCTGGTCTTTGTTCAAGTAAATCTTTTAAACCCTCTACCCCAGCCTCTCCCTCAGGGGTTCCTACCTATTTTCTCAGCCAGTCAAAATGCCCTTTAGTCTGCCATGCCTCCCTGACAGTTAAGACCAGACCAGGGCCTTGAGTGCATGGGGCTTGGGGCAGGGCCAGGGCCTGGAAGGAAGGGTTTCTGCCTGAGCTCTGAGGCCACACTCTGTTCCAGAAACAGCCTCTGCTACCTGGCCCTAGTTCAGAGGACTTGAGAGAATTGCAGAAAGACTTCCTCTCCATCTCTATTTAACCCTTCCTTGTCTGTCTTCTCCCTGGGTGAGCAGCTCCATTCCATCTCCAGCTTTCCTGGCCACATGTGCACTGATGGCTATCACTAGCCCTGACTTTTCCCCTGAGCTTCCAGACTTGTATCCTACCACCTACTACACAGCTCCTGGATGAACAAACAAAACTCAAAATGAATTCATCACATCCCCCCCACACCCCACCCCTGCCCCCCACCACCTCCATCAGAGTTTTCTATGCCCCCATCACCTACTTAGCGTTCATCCTAGGAAGCTCAGCATTATTTCTGGCTTTTTCCTCCTGACAAAGCAAGCATTCAATGTTTGCTAATGAATTACTGAATGAATAAGTCCCATTATGAATCACACTTCTTCATCAGGCAGATTCACAATTATCCAGCCTCTTGGTTTTCATATTCAAACAAATTCACATAAAAGAAAGCTCAGAATCCCTTCACCTTAAAGTGGCAATCATTTCTCTCTTAGGCCTCCTTTCATTATATCACTGAAGAAACCACGTTTTTACAAAGGGTATTCAATGTGGAGGTCTGCTTGATATTCTGCTTTTAAAGCTTTACATATATGCTACAGAGCCTGTCTCATGGTAGTTTTAATGACTTTTAATGACTGCAGATTTTAGTTGATAATATTGCTATATAATAGTTTACTTAGCCAGTCCCACTTTTTGAACATTTGAATTGTTTCCAGGCTTTTACTGTTTCTTCCTTTATTCATTTAACAAAGCAAATTACAGCATTTGCTTGTGTATGTATAGAATGTCCCTAGAGGGATACACAAAAAACTAGGAACAAAGGTAGCCTTTTAAAAGGGGTATTGGGTGATTAGAGGCCAGGAATGGAAAGGAGACTTTTCACTGAATACCCTCTTGTTCCTTTTGAATTTTGAATCATGTGCCCATATTGACTATTCAAAGTATATATACCAAAAGCTTACTGGGTACCAAGCATTGCGCTAAAAGCTGGGTGTTGAGGTGGGGTCTACACTCCCAAACTGTAACTTCCCAATACGTGCTCTCCAAAAAATATGTTTAATGTACCTTGGGAACCAGAGGAGAGAACAGGTTAGAGATACTCAGGGAATGACATTTTCACTGAACCTTGAAGGATGGGTAGGGGTTAGACTGGCAAGAGACCAGTGTGGGCAAAGGCCCTGAGTAGGAAAGGGCACTTCCTGTTTGGAGAACGAGGCTATCTCTGGTGTGGTGTGAAAGTGATGGGAAATGAAATTTTCAAGGGAAGCCTTTAGAGGGTTCGAAACAGGGCAGAGCTGTGTTTTGGGTAGATCAATCCCTCTAGCAGCAGTATGAAGACCAAGGAAGGGAGACCAGCGAGGAAGACCCTGCTGAAGTCCAGGACTGAGCTAGGGTGACCAACTGTCCTGGTTGGCCCAAGACCACCCCAGTTTTAGCACTAAGAGTCCCGTGTCCTGCGAAGCTCCTCAGTCCCGGGCAACAGGGATGGTTGGTCATCCTAGCCTGAACCAAGGCAATGGATGCTGCTGTTTCCCCAGGACCTTGCCTGCCCCGGGAAGGGACCCAATGATTCACGCTTCCAGGGGATTTTGAAAGACTCCCTTCTCCCCTGCTTTCCCTTCTACCCTCTACCTCCACGGGGCCCTCTTTGAACTACCACTCTTGGCTATACTTTCACTAGACTCTAGACCCACCGACCTCCAAGAGGCATAAAGAGATTTGTAATGAAAGCATTCCCACTTTCTGCCCTTTTCTCCTTCTCCCTTCCACAAACCTGAGGCTCCAGTTACACTAAACTATTCCCTAGGCCAAAGTAAACCTCCAGGCTTTTGTGTATATTGGGCCACCACAGGAAATGGCATGTTTCCCATGCCTCTCCCTGTTGAAGCCCTTTGCAAATAACCACCTTGTGGCAGTTTGATATTATTTATGAATTCCAAAAAGCGATATTGCTGATGTTTGTAAACTGGTCTGTTCCTCTGGGTATGATATCCTTTGATTGATTTAAATTCAAAGGTTTTACATTTACTTGATTAAAACAAGATTAGGGCTTTGATTCATTAGGGCATGCAGGGTTGAGTCCCCACCCCCTTGGTGGGCTATATAAATGGACATTCACTCAACAAGGCAGACAGTAAAAGATACACAGAGGAAGAGAGAGAACTTCATAGACACGGAAGAAGAGAAAGCTTTGATCCTGTGGCTCCAGGAAGAGAGAAGAGCCATTCCCCTGATAGTTTACAGCTAACCTTGTGAATAGAACAGAGCAGCTGAGCCCAGAAAGAAATGAGCCCTCCAGCCTACAGCTGAGATCAGAAGAAGCTGGGCCCACAGAGCCTTATAAGAGGAAGAGGAAGGCTGAACCCTCACAGAGATCGGCAACCATCTTGCTTCAACACATGGCAACAGACTTGGGTGAGGAAGTACCTCTTAGGGTACCTTGGGTTGAACTCTTTAGGGCTTTGTAACTGTAAGCTTTTACCCCAAATAAATACCCTTTATAAATCCAACAGATTTCTGGTACTTTGCATCAGCACCCCTTTTGGCTGACTAATACATACCTCCCCACAGCTCAATACCAATACAGTTGAACACCTCCTTGGTGCCAGACACTGCAGTAGGAGCTTTTCAGACATTAGCTCTAATCCTCATAGCAGATAAATATTATTCCCTTTTACCCGATGAAGAAACTGAGACTCAGATAGGTGAAGTGCTTTGTCTGGGGTCACACAGCTAATAGTTTTCTTGCCCTCTCCTTTGCACCGTTTATTTGTAACTCCTTATTGGGCCCAATCCTTATGTTGATTTATGTACTTTTTTCATTTCCTGCACACACACAATCCCACCTATCATACACACACACACACATCCCAACACAGATGCAATACCAGGTTTATGGTAGGACCTCTATAAAAATTTGGTGATTGAAGGGACTGTATATACCTTTCTAGTGCCCAACCTGGTGCCTGGCATGAAACAGGTTCTCCATGAATGTTCCTAATTGAGCTGCAATTGCAATACCTAACCAAATAAAGGTATGACAGAAGGGAGAAGAGCAGAAAAAAAAATGAAGAATAGCAAAACCTCAGCTATCCAAAGCTTTCTGAAGGCTGAGAGTGAACCTCCCAATCCAGGAAGAAGAATCCTGAGACTGCTGCTTTCTCGCAGCTGCCTTCACATCCACCCTTTCTGTGCTCCCATGCCCACCTAATCTTTTTCTTCCACTTTTCTCCTTTCTTTGTTCTTCTGTTGCTCCTTCAAAGCATCTTAGCTTTCCAGCTCATCCCAGACTCCCTTTCCTTCTGGGTTGGCAAACAATGCAGAGTCTCTCCCACTCAAGAAAGTCTTTATCTAGAATTCGAACACAAATACCTAGACTGTCCTGTCTCTTCAGGGGGGAGGGGGAGAATTCCTCATTAAAATGTTCTAATTTTTCTCCTAGAAAATGATCTTTCCTAAGTATTTTTCTCCATTCTTTTCCCCCTCTTGAAGGACACTGTCTTTGGGCAAGGATGGAGTAGAGGATATATCCTACATTGGATATGCAAGGGGCTGAGAAGGTGAGGGCTAGTCTCCTAGTAATGCCCCTCCACTCTCACCAGCTCCCAGTTGTCTAGGAAGAGCTAGAGTGGAATGGGGATGTTAGGGACAAATGATGGCACCTATGTCTTAAGTGAAAACACATAATAATATGTTCAAAAGACTCCTTGCAGGGACGGATGTGGCTCAAATGGTTGGGCGTCCGTCTCCCATATGGAGGGACCTGGGTTTGATACCTGGGACCTCCCGGTAAAAAAAAAAAAAAAAAAAGACTCCTTGCACATGCATTTTAAAATCTTGGCCTAAGAGAGGCAGAAGGGTTTAGAGTAGGGTGGGGTGGGGTTGTGATCCCTGAGCTCATGGGGAGGCCAAGTTGACATCATGGGGAGAGAAACAAAGAGAAGGTTCCCACAAAGTTAGGGAGCTAAACAAATAAGGCAAAACTGAAAGGAGCTAAGAGACTAACCCTTTATGCTTGTAGAGTACTTTACACATTACAAATTACTATCACATAGTTCAGAGCTGGTGGAAGAGACAGTGCAAAAGGGATGTGTAACTCCATAGTGTTAGGTTTTGTTCAAAGCAGCCCATTCTGCCTTCTTCCTTTCTTTTGGGTTTTCCCAGCATGCCCCTGGATGGCTGTCTGCTAAATATAGGACATATACCATATCTGAATGAGCATCCCTGGTTAATATCTGGCACCTATGGCCTTCCTTTAAAGTCTGTTTTGCCTGATAATAACTACAACAACTTCCTTTTGGTTATTATTTATATGGTATATCTTTTTTCATTCTTTTATTTTCAACATTTCTGTATTCTTGCTTTAGATGTATTGCTTGTAAACAGCACATGGTTTGGTTTCTTTAAAAATGCAGTCTTTTAACTGTAACATTTACATTTAATGTACTTACAGTTCAGATATATTTAGGCTTAAAACTACCATCTTCTTTTGAACTTTTAATTTGTCCCTCCTGTTCTAGGTTTCTTTTTCTCTCATTTCTTGACTTCTTTTAGATTGGTTACCTTTATCGTTCTAATTGCCCCACTTTACTAGTTTAGGTGTTACACATTTGGTTTCTATGCTTTTGGTGATTGAACTAGAAATTACAATGTGAATCCTGGTCTTGGAGGTTACCAAGGTATCTATAGCTTTAATATGCCCACAGAGGTGCCTAAGACATTCAAATCAGCTCAATTCAACAGTTACTGAGTGTGGCAGTTTGATATTATTTATGAATTCCAAAAATAGATATTGATTGTTTGTAAACTGGTCTGTTCCTCTGGGCATGATACCCTTTGATTGTATTAAATTCAAAGGTTTTACGTTTCCTTGATTATGTTAAGATTAGGGCCTTGATTCGACCACGTCATTAGGACATGCAGGGTTGAGTCCTGCCCCCTTGGTGGACTATGTAAACGGACACTCACTCAAGGAGAACACAGAGGCAGATACGCAAAGAAAGAGAGGGAGCTCCATAGACATGGAAGAGGATCCAGAGGCCCCGGGAAGAGAGATGAGCCATTCGTCTGATAGTTTACAGCGCTGAGAAAGCCCCAGGAAGAGAGATGAACCCTATGCCAGCCTATAGCTGAGATCAGAAGAAGCTGGGGCCACAGACCCTTAAGAGGAAGAAGGAAGGCTGAATCCTTACAGACATCGGCAACCATCTTTGGTGAAAAAGTATCTCTTACAGTACTTGAGTAGCACTCTTTAGGGCCTTGTGACTGTAAGCTTCTACCCCAAATAAATACCTTTTATAAAAGCCAACAGATTTCTGGTACCTTTGCATCAGCACCCCTTTGGCTGACTAATACACTGAGCAAATACTAGTGATAAGACCTTGTGCTGCCCTTGGTGAGACTACAACAATGAGTCAAGTACAGGATCCTAAATGTCTAGTAACAGAGATAAGCCAATCATCCATGCATTGTGCTAGGCCCTGGACACATTCACAAATCACTAAAACATAAGCCAGATTGTGGTAAGTAAAGAAAAAAGAGCCACAGTGAAGTGATATTAGGATGTCAGAGAAAGAAAATATTACACCAAGTTGAGGGGATCAGGGAAGGCAGGAAAGGGAAGCAGTAGAGCCTGATGAACAGGATGTAAGTTCTGGATAACAATTTCTGTGTGACTTCAGACAAGTATTCTATCTATTTAACCTTCAGCAACCCCATCCTCTCAGCCTGGTCCACAGGAGATGCTCCATACAGAGACATCTTCCTCTCTCCCTCCCTTCCTCTTTCTCACCCTCTTTCCTTCATTCCTTCTCTATTGCTCAGAGCCTCCCTCAGTGCTTCTCCTCCCTCCTGAATGATGTTCACAGTTAAGGCTGATTACTGAGCATTACTGGGACCAAGGAAGTGATGGATTAGGAAGTAAGGACAGTGGAGAGAATAAAGGTGGAGAGAAGAGAAGTATGGAAGACGTGAGAAGAGAGGAATGTGAAGATGGGTTAGGGGAGAAGTGGAATACAAATATTCATAACCACTAGAATTAAGCAGTGACCCTGATGGTCCCTCTGAGGGCCAGTTTCCATTTGGAGTACGGCTCTCCATCTGTCTCTTCCTTTCTGGACTTGTATCACCACCTACTTAAACTATTGCAATATCCTCTTTACTGGTCCTCTACCCTCTATTCTCCACCTTCCCCAATCTATTCCACGGCCTGTCCCAAAAGCATCTTTCAAAAGCATCTTTGATTGCATCCCTCTCTTGCTCAAAAATAGTCTGTGATTTGTACATGAAGTACAACCGTGTTTGCCTGGGCATTCAAAGCCCTCCACTCTTTGGCTCTAACCCCCTACCAGCTTTTCTCCTACTCCTGCCCTACAGTACTCTCATATTCTGGGCAGTCTATTCATAAAACAAATGGGGGTGTGTACTCTCCCACGCCTTCACCCCTCCTCCCACTATTCCTTTCACTGGAAGGATGCCCTAATTTCTCTTCCTGGACTATCCACAAATAACCCCTCCTTTAAGATATTGGTCAGGTCATATCTTCTCTGCAAAGTATTTCAGACAGCCCCAGGTGATTTCACCTCCAGGAGTCCAGGGCACTTTGTAAAAAGAAGCTGGGTAGCAGCCCTTATATCTTTTCTCCTCTCTACTCAATAAACTCCACAAGAACCAGAGCCATGTCTTATGATTATGTTTGTCACAAAATCAGGCTTGACACTAAACTAAGGGTCCTTCGAGATTTCTTTTTCCACAGCAGAAACCTTTAAGTCCACCCCTTGTTCTTTTTTCTCTGCTTTGGGCATCCTTTTTACATTTTTTTAGCAAAGAAGTTTTGACTTTACAAAATAATCATTCATAAAATACAGGATTCCCATATACCACCCCAGCACCAATTATCTTGCATTGGTGTGGAACATTTGTTACTATTGATGATAGTAATTTTTAAAAAAAATTGTACTATTTTTAATAATAGTTACCTTTGTTACAATTGATGAAAGGTCATTAAAATAGTTCTATCAGCCATTATTTACATTAGGCATATTTTCCCAAATACCACCCTATTATTACCACCTTGTATTGGTATCATACATTTGTTATAATTCATGAAAGAATGTTCCTATACTTGTACTATTAACTATAGTCCATCGCCTACAATAGAGTTCACTGTGTTGTACAGTCCTATGTTTTATCTTTTAATTTTTATTCTAATAATATATACATCTGTATTAGTCAGTGTATTAGTCAGCCAAAGGAGTGCTGATGCAAAATACCAGAAACCAGTTGGTTTTTATAAAGGGTATTTATTTGGGGTGGAAGCCCACAGTTACCAGGCCATAAAGCATAAGTTTCTTCCCTCACCAAAGTCCATTGCCATGTATTGGAGCAAGACAGCTGCCAATGTTTGCCAGGGTTCAGGCTTCTTGGGTTTCTCTCTTCCTGGGACTCCATTTCTCAATGGGCTCAGCTCCTCTGTTTCCTCCACAAGGTTCACTGTAGACTATGAGGCTCTCTAGGCTTTGCCTCTCTCCACAAGGCCAGCTGCAGATCTCAGTCAAATGGCTCATCTCTTTTCCTGGGGCCTTCTCTCCTTCCTCACGAACAAGCTCTCTTACTTCCCGGGGCTCCAGCTCAAGACTCCAGAATCAGAACTTCAACATCAAAACTACTCCAATTGGGAAACGGACGTAGCTCAAGAGGTTCGGCGTCCGTCTACCATATGGAGAGACCAGGGTTTGATCCCCGGTACCTCCCGGTAAAAAAAAAAAAAAAAAAAAACTACTCCAACTCTGTCCTTTGCCATGTCTTTTATCTTTGAGACCCCATGTACCAAGGGGCAGGGCTCAGTGCCCTACTGACTTGGCCCAGTCAACACCCTAATCATAACTTAATCATGCCCAGATGAACAGACCAGTTTACAAGCATAATCCAATATCTATTTTTGGAATTCATAGCTATATCAAACTGCCAAACTGCTACAGCCAGTCACCCTCAGAACTCCAAAAGGACATTACAATATTAAAAAAAAAAAAAACGTTAAATCTGTAATAATGCTAAGTATAAAATCATATCACAACCAGTTTATAGAAATACAGTTTGTCTTGTGGCAAAGTCCCAACTGGCTGTAGACCACTGAAACTTACAAAACCATTTATCTGCTTCCAATATTCAAAGGGACAAACAAAGGATAAACAGTTGCATTACCATAAGGAGAAATTAGGAGGGAAATATGAATCATGGGTCCCCTACAGCTTTGTAAACCTGCAGGGCATACTTCATTAGACTTTAAAAGTCTGAGAGTCATTCTCAAGATGATGATTTCTTCTCCCTGGAGCCCCAAGGGGACCCACCCTTTCCACAGGCTTGCCCAATGGCCATTTTCTTGGTTCCACCCTCATCAAGCATCTGGGTGGCTATGGAGCTCCAGATCTCACCCTCCAATAATGTTGGGGTGATGGCCACACTTTACCTAATCTCTGAGGTAGAGTCTCAGTCCCCTTAGTACAGTGAGGTGGAGGCAACATTCTCCCTAATCTCTGGCCTGCAGGCCCAACCCTCTTAGAGCATTGAGTTGGTGACCTGGCCTTCCCTAATCAATGGGGGCAAGGCCCACCCCTCTCAGACCTATGGTGTGTCGACCTTACTCTCCCCAACCCTTGGAGAATGTGCTCCACCCTCTCTGTAGCTGGAGGTGGAAAAACTCTCTCTGAACAGTGGGTTGGAACATCTACCCTCTTCAACTGCTGGGGCAAACTCACTCGCTCTGTACACATGGGTGGGTTCCTCTCTTGGCCTAAGGAGATGTCTTAATTCCAGATCTCAGCTTCCATGGTTTTCCTTTTAAAGCTGTTTCCTCTTCCATCTCTCCCCTCCATGTCCCTTTCAGTCCAGGATGACAGTGGTTTTGTTCATGCAGCTCTTGCAAAAAGCTTGTTGGTTTAGCATGCAGGAAGCAGGGATTCAAACCATCAGACAGTAAGGCTTTCCACAAGTCTTTCCTAGATAACTGCATTTTCAATCCTGATTTACAAGTTCCAAGTTTAGTTAATTCCTCAAATGGGGCACTGTCGTCTGGGGGCTTGATTTCCAGAGGCTTGGAATTTGCAGAATCAGTTTCTGGTTTCATTGTGCCCAACAATTCAGTTCTCAACTTAACTCTCTCATCTAGCATTTTACTATAACTGCAAGGAGAAGCCAAGCCGCATTCTCCGAGTTTACTTTGGGAAGGTTTTCAGCTAAATGCCCACACTTGCCATTTTCAAATTCTGCCTTCCATAAAACATCAGGAGTTAATCTTGCTAAGTTCTCTGCAACTTTAAAACATGGATCACCTTTCTTCCAGGTTTCAATAATAGTTTCATCATTTACTTCTAAGGCCACATAAAAAGTCTCTTTTTTTGTCCATATTCCTACCATCAGTCTCTTCAAAGCACTCTAGGCCTTTTCTATCAACCATCTCACAATTCCTCCAAAAAATACCCCTTACCCATTTATAAAACCATTCCAGCATTTTGGTAATTGCAAAAACACTTCCCCACACCTCGGTAACAAATTCTGTATTAGTCAGTCAAAGGAGTACTGATGCAAAGTACCAGAAATCTGTTGGTTTTTATAAAGGGTTTTATTTGGGATAGAAGCTTGCAGTCACAAGACCATAAAGAGCAAGTTACTTCCCTCACCAAAGACTGTTGCCATGTGTTGGAACAAGATGGTTGCCAATCTCTGTGAGGATTCAGCCTTCCCCTTCCTCTTCCTCTTAAGGCTCCATGGGCCAGCTTCTTCCAATCTCAGCTGTGGGCTGGCATAAGGCTCATCTCTCTTCCTGGGGCTTGTCTCTTTCCAGGCTCAGCTTCTCTGCTTTCTCCACAAGGCCAGCTATAAACTATCAGGCGAACGGTTTGGCTCTTTCCCCAGGGCTCCAGCATCAAAACTCAGTTCTCTCCTCTGCTGTGTTATTTGGAGCGCTCTCTATTCCTCTTTGTGAGTGTCCACCCACCAAGGGGGTGGGGACTCGACACCCTACTGAATCAAAGCCCTAATCTTAACATAATTTAATCAGACATCTCAGCTAAATCTAATACAATCAAAGGGTTATCATGCCCAGAGGAACAGACCAGTTTACAAACATAATCTCTCTTTTTGGGATTCATAAATAATCTCAAACTACCACAACATCCTAAAGTTTCTTCTTTTAACCACCATATTAATCAGCCAAAGGGGTGCTGATTGAAAATACCAGAAATCTTTTGGCTTTTATAAAGGGTATTTACTTGGGGTAGAAGCCCACAGTTACCAGGCCATAAAGCATAAGTTACTTCCCTCACCAAAGTCTGTTGCCACTTGTTGAAGCAAGATGGCCACCAACATCTGCAAGGGTTCAGGCTTCCTGGGTTTCTCTCTTCCCGGGGCTTGTTCCTCTCTGGGCTCAGTTCCTCTGCCCTGTCCACAAGGCCAGCTGTAGACTATCAGGCAAATGGCTCATATCTCTTCCCAGAGCCTCTGCTGTGTCCAGTTGAGCCTTCTCTCAGTCCTTGCGTATCTACTTCTCTATATGTTTACTTCCCAGTCTCCAGGATCAAAACCTCCAAACTCCTTTCTCTGTGGTGAGGTTTCTCTGTGAGTCCCCACCCACCAAGGGGGCGGAGATTCAACATCCTACTGATGTGGCCCAATCAAAGCCTCAGTCATTATTTAATCAAAAAAAAGTGAAATCTCTGAATCCAGTATAATCTAATATGCCCAGAGGAACAAACCAGTTTACAAACATAATCCAATATCTATTTTTGGAATTCATAACCAATATCAAACTGCTATAACCATATTCACCTATACAATTCAGTGCTATTGATTACCATCACCACTATCCATTTCCAAACTTTATCATCAAACTGTAGAAGTTAAGCATCAACTCCCCATTCTCTAATCCCAGTATATCTCCTGGTAAACTATATTCTAGATTCTACCTCTATGAGTTTGCTTATTATAATTAGTTCATAACAGTGAAATCATACAGTATTTATCCTTTCGTGTCTGGCTTATTTCACTCAACATAATGTCCTCAAGGTTCATCCATGTTGTCCATGCATCAAGACTTCATTCCTTTTTATGGCTGAATAATATTCCACTATATGTATATACCACATTTTGTTTATCCATTTATCAGTTGATGGACACATGGGTTGCTTCCATCTTTTGGTAATTGTGAATAATGCTGCTATGAACCTTGGAGTGCAGATGTCTGTTCATGTCCCTGCTTTTAGTTCTTCTGGGTATATACCTAGTACAGGATTGCTGGATCATACAGTAATTCTAAACTTAGCTTCCTGAGGAACTGCCAGTCTTCCACAGCAGCTGCACCACTTTACGTTCCCAATAGCAATGAATGAGTATTCCTATTTCTCCATATACTCTCCAACACTTGTAGTTTTCTGGGTTTTTAATAGTGGCCATTCTTGTAGGTGTGAAATGATATTTCATTGTGGGTTTGATTTGCATTTCCCTAAGTGACATTGAGCATCTTTTCATGTGATTTTTAGCCATTTTCATTTCCTCTTTGGAGAAATGTCTATTCTAACACCTTGCATTAGTGTAAAACATTTGTTACAATTTATGAAAGAACATTTTTATAATTGTACTATTAGCTATAGTCCATCATTTACAATAGGGGCCACCGTTTGTGTTGTACAGTCCTTTGGTTTTATTTATTTATTTATTTATATTATAGTAACTTACATACAACCTAAAATTTCTCCTTTTAACCACATTCACATATATAATTCAGTGTTGTTAATTACATTCACAGTGTTGTACTACTATCATCACCATACATTACCAAAACTCTAAAATCAACCCAAATAGAAAATGTACAATTTAAGCAAGGCCAATTGATTTTTTTTTAAGATTTATTTTATTTGTTTATTTCTCTCCCCCCCCCCCATTGTTTGCACTCACTGTCTGCTCTCTGTGTCTGTTCATTCTGTGCTCTCTGTGTCTGCTCATTTTCTTTTTAGGAGGAACCCAGGACCTCCCATGTGGGAAGGAGGCACCCAATCGCTTGAGCCACATCTGCTCTCTGCTTGTTATGTCTCTCATTGTATTGCCTCATTGTGTCTATTTTTGCATCATCTTGTTGTGTCAGCTCACTGCATCAGCCCGTCGCGTCAGCTTGCTGTCTTGCTTGTTTTCTTTAGGAGACACTGGGAGCCAAACCCGGGACCTCTCATGTGGTAGGTGGGTGCCCAACTGCTTGAGCCACAGCTGCTTCCTGTGATTTTTTTTTTTCTTGGCATTTTAAAAATTTATTGAAATATATCACACATACATAAACATGCATAAACAATAGGTGTATAGCAATAGTTGTGAACTTATAAAACAAACATATATAACATCATACAGGGACATCATACCTCACCCTACCAATAATACCTTGCATTGTTGTGAAACATTTTTAACTAATGATTAAAGAGCATCCTCAAAATATTACAACCAACCAAAGTATCTTACATTTGGTGTATTTTTCCCCAACCCACCCTATTATTATTATTTTTTATATCATTTATATATGAACATACATAAACAATTAAATGTATAGTAAAAATGAACTTACAAAGCAAATATGCATAACATCATGCAGGGGTCCCATACATCAACCCACTACCAATGCCTTGCATTGTTGTGAGACATTTTTTGCAAATGAAAGAATATCATCAAAATCTTACTACTAACTATAGTCCTTATCTTACATTTGGTGTATTTTTCCCCCAACCCACCCTATTATTATTTTTTAAATATATTTTTATGACAGAAGTTGTAAACTTACAAAACAATCATGCACATGTGTAGGATTCCCATACAACACCCCTCTATCAACATACCACACACACCATGGTGGGACATTTGTTACAGATTATGAGATAATATCATCAGACTATTACCAGGTCCATAGTGTACATTTGGCACACTTTTTCCATACTCCCCCATTATCAACACAGTACATCTTTGGCATAGATGTTAATCACAGTCCATAGGTCACTCCAGTTGTATTTTTCCCATGCTTCTCCACATTTCCCACCATGCTGTAATAGTGTTGTACATCTGCTCTAGCTCACAAAGGACACTCTTGCATCTGTACTATCAACCACAATTCTCATCCGCCTCTGGGTTTACTGTGTTATTCAGTCCCTAGATTATTCTCTAGCTTTCTTTCAATTGGTATTTACATTCCTAGACTACTCTTTTCAGTCACATTCTGATTTATAAACCAGCTGTTACTCACTTTAATGTGTTACCATCAACTCTATATATTTCCATACTTTTATGATAAAGTTAATTAAAACTTCTACATACATTAAATACCAGTAGTCCATCCCAGTCCTCCTCTTATCTCCTTTAAGAATCCACCAGGGGGACGGATGTGGCTCAAATGGTTGGGCATCCATCTCCCATATGGAGGGACCCGGGTTCGATCCCTGGGACCTCCTGGTAAATAAATAAATAAATAAATAAATAAATAAAAAAGAATCCACCACCTACCACCAGGTCTTGAAGATATTTTCCTACATTTTCTTCTAGAAGCTTTATGGTTCTTGCTTTTATATTTATGCTTTTGATCCATTTTGAGTTAATTTTTGTATAAGGAGTGAGATAGGGGTCCTCTTTCCTTCTTTTGGCTGTGGATATCAAGTTCTGTCAGTACCATTTGTTGAGTAGACTGTTCTGCCTGAGCTGGGTGGGTTTGACAGGCTTGTCAAATATCATTTAATCAATGCGAATATTCTCACTGTCTTGATTTTGTGATAATCAGGGTAGGCTAAACATTCGCTATATTAGAAACCATGCATGTGTCCCCAGACCTAGTTTTTCTTCCTAGGTCTGGTTTTTGAAATGCTGGTGATAAACTAAGCCTGATTTATTATATGACCATCCTGTATAGGAAAATACTGTAACTTTGGGTATCTTTGGTCAACCTTAAGAGATATAACAGGAGTACAGATGTGGCTCAGGTGGTTGGGCATCCATCTCCCATATGAGGAACCTGGGTTTAATCCCTGGGACCTCCCAATAAAAATAAGAAAAAGAAAAATATAGAAGGCACGTGGGTCACCAGGCTCTGTGCGCAGGTGCACCACCATGCCCCCCAAGCAGGTAAGCCATCAGGCTCCATGAGCATGTGAGCCACCAGGCCCTGCGAGCCATGCAGCAAGATGATGATGTAACAGGAGAGTGACACAAGGGAGAGCCAAGATGAGATGCACCGAAAAACTGGGAACTAAGGTGGTGCAGGCGGTAGGACGCCTCTCTCCCATATTGGAGGTTCCAAGGATCGAATCCCAGTGAAGACAGGAGGAGAACGATGGGAAAAGAGGGCAGGAAACAGACACAGAGTCACCTAGTGAATGGACACAGAAACAGCAAAAATGGTGGGGGAGTGGTAAAAATGGATAAAATAAATAAATAAATGAATCCTTTAAAAAATGTATAGGGGAGGAAGATATGGACTATAGTTAGTAGTAATACTTTGATGATGCTCTTTCATGATTTTTTAACAAATGTTTCACAACAATGCAGGGTGCTTGTGTTGGGGGGTGATATGTGGGAGCCCTGTATGATGTTATACATGTTTGTTTTGTAAGTTCACGATGTTTACTGAACACTTATAGTTTATGTATGTTCATGTATGAATGATATACTTCAATAAATTGTTTAAAAATATATATATATCATTTAATCATAGATGTGAGGGTCTGTTTTTTAACCATCAGTTCGGTTCCATTGGTCTATGTGTCTGTCTTTATGCCAGTACCATGCTGTTTTTACCACTGTAGCTAGATAATATGATTTAAAGTCTGGAAGTGAGAGTCTTCCAACTTCACTTTTACTTTTTAAGATGTTTCTGGCTATTTGGGACCCTTTACCCTTCCAAATAAATTTGATAATCATGTTTTCCATTTATTTAAAAAATGCTGGTGGAATTTTTATTGGGATTGCATTGAATCTGTATATCAATTTGGGTAGAATTGACATCTTAATTATATTTAGTCTTCCAATTCGTGAGCATGGAATATTCTTCCAACTATTTAGGTCTTTTTTTATTTCTTTTAACAATGAGTTGTTTTCTGAATGCAAGTGCTTTACATCATTGGTTAAGTTTATTCCTAAATATTTGATTCTTCTAAGTCCTATTGTAAATGGAAATTTTTTCCCTGACTTCCTCCTCAGATTGTGCATTACTAGTGTCTTTTAAAGTCTATTTCATCTAATATAAGTATAGGTACTCCAGCTTTTTTGTTGTCATTGTTACTGAATGTGTGGAATATCTTTTTCTAGCCTGTCACTTTCAATCTTTTGGTATCCTTGGGTCTACGGTGAGTCTCTTGCAGACAGCATATAGGTGGCCCATATTTTCTTATCCATTCCACCAGTCTGTGTCTTTTGATTGGAGAGTTTAATCCATTAACATTCAATGTTATTACTGTAAAGGCAGTTCTTATTTCACCCATTTTGACCTTTGGGTTTTATCTGTCATATTTTATTTTCACCACTCTTTTTACACTTTTAATTACTTTTACTGATATAATCTTTATTTCTAGACTCTCTCTCAAGCCTCTCTCTCCTGTCTTTTCTTTTCAGACTACAGTAGCACACCCTTCAGTATTTCCTGCAAGGCTAGTTTCTTTGTTATAAACTCTCTCAGTTTCTGTTTATTTGTGAATATTCTAAACTCACCCTCATTTTTGAAAGACAATCTTGCTGGATATAAGATTCTTGGCTAGAAGCTTTTCTCTTGCAGTATCTTAACTATATCATACTACCATCTTCTTGCCTCCATGGTTTCTGATGAGAAATCAGCACTTAATCTTATTGGGTATCCCTTATGTGTTATGCATTGCTTTTCTCTTGCTGCTCTCAGAATTCTCTCTTTCTCTTTGGCATTTGACAATGTCTTCTTAATATCCTTAATCTCTTTAGCCATCTCATTGAATTTATTAATGAGATATGTTTGAACAGGTTATGATTAGTTGTTTCAACTCCTTTATATCATCTGGAGGCTTATCTTGTTCCTTTAACTGGGCCATGTCTTCCCGTTTCTTGGTATGGATTGTAATTTTTTGTTGGCATCTTGGCATCTGGCTTACTAGATGTATTTATTCTGGGTGCAGTTTCTCTCTTTAGTTTAGGGCTTTCTTGCCCTTTTTCCCTTGCTGGTTGCTTAGTAGGAGCCAAGGATGTAGTTGGTGCTGTAAGCTGTGGAGGCTCAAGTTGCCCACATTGCCCAAGGGACAGATGAAGCTTCTCCCAACTTTCTCCTTTGCCAGGGTTAGGGACAGAACCACAGCCGTGTGTAATAATCCAAGTCATGCAGGCCTAGACTATAGTTGCCCAGAGAGACTGATGAAGCTTCATGCCCCTTCTTCCCCTGCCAGGGGCGGGGATGGAGCTGCAGGTGTGGGCAGTAGTCTATGCCATGCAGGTCCAAAGTGACAAGTTACCCTGGTAGATTTCCAACTATTCAGTCTGTGGCAGCCAAATGTACCTGCAGTTACCCGGAGAGGCTGATGCAGGCCCTGCCAGCGTCCTCCCTGCTAGAGGTGGGGCTGAAGCCTAGGCTAGGGCTGCAGGCCGATCTGGGTGAAAGAAGCCTGTCCCTGCTGTCACTGAGATTTTCAGTCAGCCCGACTTCTCCTCATGCCAGGGGCAGTCAAAATGGTGGCTACCGGCCTCTTTCCAACTTGGATAGGTTCATACTTAAGCTGTTCTTAGGGTTATACTTTAGCCAGCCCAAATTTACTAATCAGTAGCTGAAGTCGGTGGCCAACTGTCTCTCCGTCCCCTGTTTTTGGAAAATGGAGCTTCCAACTCCAGCCACAGAATAGCTCCTGAGGCAGCTTGCGCTGACAGAGTAGAAGAATCACTAGTCTCTGTGGTGTGGCTTGTATTTTCCCAGAGAGGCTGGTGCAGGTCCCCCAAGCTTCCTCCCTGCCGGAGGCGGGGCTGGGGCTGAGGCTAGAGCCACAGTCCCATCTGAATGGAAAGAAGCCAGTCCCTACAAGCACTGTGATTTTCTGTCTGTCCCGCTTCCCCTTTTGCCAGGGGCAGTCAAAATGGCGGCTACCGGCCTCTTTCTGACTTGGACAGGTTCAAACTTTAGCAGTTCTTAGGGTTATATTTTAGCCAGCCAAGTTTACTAATCAGTAACTGAAGTTGGTGCCCAACTGTCTCTTTCTCATACATTTTTGGGAAGTGGAGCTTCCAATTTCAGCTATGGAATAGCTCCAGAGGCAGCTTGTGCCGCCAGTGGAGGATGGGCACCGGCCCCCAGGGCGTGGAGTGCTCTACTTGTGAATCTTCTCTGCAGATGGGCAGTCTCCTCCTTCCATTCTTTCAAGGATGTTGCAGGATGCTGTTCCAGTCTCCTGGAGCCCCCAAACAGGTGCTTTAGATAGCTCTGGGTGATTACTAACTGCCCTGTAGTACGAGCTGACTGTAGGAGCTCCTTACTCTGCCAACATCTTGCTGGTTGTCCTTCCATGATTTTTTGACAAATTTGCAAAATCAATTCAATGAAGGGGAGACAGTTTTTTTTTCAACAAATGGTGTTGGGATAATTGGACATCTATTGCAACAAAATGAACCTTGACCAAATCCTCACACTTTATATAAAAATTAACTCAAAATAGATCATAATCTAAATGTAAAATGATAAAACATTTAGTAGAAAACATAGGAGAAAACCTTTGTGACCTGACGTCAGGCTAAAAGTTCTTAGATTTGACATGGAAGTCACAATTCATAAAAGAAAAAAACTTGATAAATTAGACTTTATCAAAATTAAAATCTCTGGTACCTCCTTAAAAAACAAACAAACAAACAAACAAAAAACCTTTACTCTACAAAACAACCTGTTAAGAGGATGAAAAGATAAGCTGCAGACTGAGAGAAAACTTTTGCAAACCAAATATCCAACTGAGGACTTGTATCCAGAATGTGTAAAGAACTCTCAAATCTCAACAGTAAGGAAACAAAGAAACCAATTTAAAGATGGGCAAAAGATTTCCTTTACCGAAAAAGGATATGCAGAAGGCAGATGAATACATGAAAAGATGTTCAGCATCATTAGCTATTAGGGAAATGCAAATTAAAATTATGATGAGATACCACTACACACCGATTAGAATGGCTTGGCCATCTTCAGTACAAACTAAATTAGGAGCCTATCTTATGTGAACTTGTCCTAGATAATCTACTCCAAGGTTCCTCATTTGAACATGGATTAGGGATGTTGGAACCATCTCCTGGTGTCCAGGCCATAATATCTAAGGGAGAATCACTCATACATACAAATGCTTGCTCTTCATCATTCTTTTCCTCAAGTACCCTTGCTTTATGTCATGGATCTCCTTGTTCCACATCTGCAGTACCTTTTGACTCCACGAGGTTTATCAAGATATGGCTCTTGGTTAGATGACCTTTAGGACCTATGGAAAACTGAAAGAGATCAGATATAAGGCTCATAATTAATCAATCTATATCTATCTATTTATCTATATCTATATTTTTACGAGGTACCAGGGATTGAACCCAGGACCTCATACATGGGAAGCAGGTGCTCAACCACTGAGCTACATCTGCTCCCCAATGAGAGTTGGTTTTTAGGTTGTTTGTTTGTTTTTAGGAGGTACCAGGGATCGAACCCGGGACCTTGTGAATAGGAAGCAGGCACTCAGCCACTTGAGCTATATCCACTCCCCTCTATGTTTTTTAAATAACATTACATTTATGTAACATTCTAAGTGATGACCAAGCACTAATCATTTAAGTTTACCTATTATTAAAAAGAGAAAATATTTAGTCAGTCTACAGATATTTATTGAACACCTACTATGTGCCAGGTACAGTTCTAAATACTGGAAATATAAACAAAATTTATTTGAAACAAGATAATAAAAGAAATGATACTTAAACTACCTTTAATTAGTAATGATTCTTATTTAACTTTATCTGAGTTTCTTTCTGGAGCTTAACCAGCAAATTTACTCACATCTTTTATAAAGGCCAGAGGTAGCAAGACTTTTATCCGTGGTAGGCTTCCAGTAAAATTCCTTCCTCGCTATTTCCTGTTTAATTTGCATGCTTACAACAACCATCTCAGCCAGTTCTTGTAAGGGGAATTCAGTCTGTCACTAAGGTTTCTTTTATTCCATAACATGACTTTTTTATTGTGACAACATATATATATATATATATATACACACCATAAAATTTGCCATTTTATGTATACAATTCGGTGGCATTATATACATTCACAATGTTGTGCTACCATCACCACCATCCATTACCAAAATGCTTTCGTCATCCCAAACAGAAACTCTATATCCATTAAGCATTAACTCCCCATCCTCCCCTCTTGCCATCCCCTGGAAATTTCTAATCTACTTACTGTCTCTATGAATTTGCCTATTCTAGATATTTTGTAAAGTGGAATCAAACATGTGTCCTTTTGTTTCTGACTGATTTCACTTAGCATAATGTTTTTAAGGTTCATCCATTTGCATCATTATATAACATGATTTTTAAAAGAAATGCCCATGCAGTGTCCAAAATGCAAGAGATGACTTTCTGGTGGGTAAGTTGAATTTCTTCCCCTTCTCTGAAACTTTTATCTACCATGATGTGGTTATCTGGTCAAAGAAGTCACTCTTAGTTAGGTCTCCCCCCACCCCAGCAATATGTATACTTAGCCCCCTTTCTCATGAATGTAGGTTTAAAAATATTTGCCAAAGCCTATAACACTGTACAGCACAAAGAGTAAACCATAATGTAAACTTTAGACTTTGCTTAGTTAGCTGTGATGGTTAGGCTAATGTGTTAATTTGGCTAGATATTGGTGTCCAGTTGTTCGGTCAAGCAAGCACTGGGCTAATTGTAATACAAGGGCATTTCATGTACTTTAATCATCAGTGAGTTGATTGCAGAGATGGCTGATGACATCTACAATCAACTAAGGAGATTGCCATCAGCAATGAGTGACGTCTCATCCACTCAGTTGAAGGCCTTATAAGGGGAAGTGATTTCAGCATCCAGAGAAAGAATTCCCTTCTCTACTTCAGACAGCCAGCATTTCCTGGGAACTCATCAAGGACCTTCATTTGAGACCCTGGTTTGCAACCTACCCTATGGAATTTGGACTTGTGCATACCCACGATCATGAGAGACAATATAAAATCTCATACTATTTACAGATATATCCTGTTAGTTCTGTTTCCCTAGAGAGCCCTGACTAATACAGTAGTGATGCTTCAATATTGGCTCATCAATTGTAACAAATGTACCACACTTATCCAAGATATTAATAATAGGGGAAACTGTGTGTGTGTGGGGGGGGGGGTGGGGGTCGTTATATGGAAATTCCCTATACTTTTGGTGTGATTTTTCTGTAAATCTAAAACTTCTCTAAAAATAAAATTTAATATTAAAAAATGGAATTCAATTCTCACTTCTGTGAGATGTATCATTTCTGTATGTCACAGCCTCCTGTGACCCTTTGCTAACAGAGACAAACTTTTCCCCCTTCTGAACCTTTGAGACATTTTGAACGGGACAAAACAGAGCACAGTAAAGTGGTTTCTAATCCATGTTTTCTTCTCAGCATCAAACAGCTTGTACACTGCTGGCAATACCTTTCACTGGAATAAGCTGACTTAGCAATTCAACAAAGGAAGGAAGGCCAAAACTTTAGAAAGGATTTCCTGCGATTCCAGAATGGGAGTGTCAGCCACTGGATTCACATGCTGTTCTTTCTCCTTGCCAAGCAGGGCTGTCCTTTGACCCAGCTGAATATTTCAGCCATCGAGGAGACCCAGGCTCAATGCCTCAGAGGTCAGCTCAGACTACAGCAGAGGTAGACTGGGGGTAGGGAGAGAGGGGAGGAGAGGTTTCCATACCAGCCTTGACAACTCTGTCTGTGTAGAGTAGAGATTAGGGTTATGAGAGGTGTGTTGAAACTTGAAAGAAATTGAAGGACATAAAACCTTTGTGTTCCCTTATACCCTACTATCTGGTGTTCACTAGTTCTGGACCATGGCAGTGCTCTCCCTAGCCTGGCTTGCCTATGATTGGAATACCCACAGTCATGGTGAAGGGAAGGGGCAGAGTGGTGGTCTTTGTGCCAAGGATGGAAAAATTACCCCAGAACCATAGAAGGAGAGGGATGGGTTGGAAAGAGTGGGAGAGGCAGAGAGAGAAGGGATTGGAAGAAGGAAGAAGGGGAAAGGGAAGGGAAAAGGGGGAGAGGTGGATGAAAGAGAGAGGAGGAGAGGCAAAGGGAGGAGGTAGAGGAATGGGGAGGAAGAGGGGAGAACAAACCCAGTAGAGATAGAGGTCTCTGCCAGGCTTCCTAGGTGGAATTAAGAGGTTGAGGTTTCTGGGACTGGTGCCCCCAGCCTCAGTCAGTCTCCCTGCCACCTTTCTGGACGGCTCTAGAGGAGCAGGGGCTTCCTTTGTTCTGGGGTTGGTTTCAAGGACAGTATCTACAGCTCTGAACCCTAGAAGTATGGAGACATGAGGAGACCCCTCCTGTGACCTGAAGACTACAAGTGGAACCCTCCATATGTCCCATCTTTTATTTCCTTTGCTTCTGTACCCACAGGTGGGAAGCGGTCAGATTCGGTATGACACTGGGTGCTCTGGAAATACTTCCAAAATTACTTCCCAATAAAGATACCATCCTTCCTCTAGGTGCCCTCAATCCCTGATGTCCAAACTCTCCCTCCCCTCCCAGCTCCATATTTGCAAAGACTGTGGTGGACAGCAGTGAAGGTCAAGGCCCAGAAACATAATGCAGAGCAGTGACCCACAATGGATGGCCAGGTTGGAGGGGGTTGATGGATAGCAGCCTTTACCCACAGTGGCAAACCCAGATCAGCCTCTCTGAACATCATGGCTCATGGCAATCCTATGAAAATGACATTCCAACAAACAAGGATTTGGGGATCCCCAAGGGAAGCATAGGCTACCTGCTGACCCAAGTGAACACTTCATCTCTTTCTTCTTGCTATTCAATGCTCTAACTCAATCTCTTTAACAGCTGGTGAAGATTCATGACCTCTCTCCCAAACACAACTACATCATTGCCAACCACACCCATGGCATTGTCTGTTATGGTCTCTTCCTCAACTTTGCCACTGAGGCCACTGGCTTAGCTCGAATTTCTGCAGCCATCACCCCCTTTATAGGGACCTTGGAAAGAATCGTCTGGATCCCAATTATGAGAGAATATGTGATGTCAATGGGTGAATACAAGAAATCATTCCATTCTCTCACCCAGCTTAGGGCCCCAGTCCCAATAAGCCCTGACAGTCGGTCCAATGTCACTCCCCACCTGAAGAGGATTTGGTATAAAATGAATCCGGAACATACTGGTCCAGTAACAGGAGTATGTGACCAGGCATGAGGTTCTGTTCAATCTAATAGGCAGAGTCGTGGGTGGGAGCAAGCTAAGTTATGGGCATTCCTAAAAGTCACTGATAATCCTTTCAGAGGAGTAACCAGAAGGCTAGAAATCATGATCAAAGCAAAATTGGGGAGAAAGGGCAGAGTAAGGAGCTCCAAGTGTCAGCTCATCCTACAGGGCAGTTAGTAACACTCAGAGCTATCTAAAGCACCTGTGTGGGAAACCCAGGAGGCCAGAAGGACATCCTACAACATCCTTGAAAGAATGGAAAGAGGAGCCTGCCCATCTGCAGTGAAGTTGCATGAGTAGAGCACTCCATGCCACAGAGGCTGGAGTGCAGAAGCATCACTACTGTACTACCCACCCTCCACTAGCAGCACAAGCCAACTTGGGAGCTATTCTGTGGGTGGAGTTGGAAGCTTCATTTCCCAAAAACAGGAGGAAGAGACAGTTGCCTACCCACTTCAGGTACTGATTAGTAAATTTGGCTGGCTAAAGTATAATCCTAAGAACAGCTAAAGTATGAAACTGTCCAAGTTGAAAAGAGGCCAATAGCCACCATTTTAATTCTGCCCCCAGCATGAAGGAAAGCAGGGATGATTGAAAATCACAATGACAGTAGGGACTGGCTTCTTTCCACCCAGATCGGATTGCAGCCCTAGCATAGGATCCAGCCCCACCTCTGGCAGGGAGAAAGCTGGAGGGACCTGCACCAGCCTCTCTGGGCAACTGCAGGCACTTTCAGCCCTCACAGATTGGATAGTCAGACACCTGTAGCTCCATCCTCAACACCCAATAAGATAGGAAGGGAACTGTGTTTCCTCAGCCTCTCTGGGCAACTGCACGGACTGGACTGTTGGGTGCCTGTGGCTCCACTCCCATCCCCCAATAGGATTGGAGGGGGCTGGTGTTTCCTCAGCCTCTCTGGGCAACTGCAGGTGCTTTCAGCCCTCACAGACTGGTTTGTGGGTGCCTGTGGTTCCATCCCCACCCCTTAAAGGATAAAAGGGACAGTACTCCCTCAGCTTCGCTGAGCAACTGCAGGCGGTTTGGGTCAACATGGATTAGATTGTTGGGCACTCCAGAGGGTCCATCCCCACCCATTGGCAGGGGAGGAGGGGAGCCAGCACTACATCAGTCTACCTGGGCAACTGCAGTCAGTTTTGATGCACACGGCTTAGTTTGCTATCCACACATACAGCTCCATCCCCACAACAGGCAGTGGAGAAAGGGGCATGAAGCTTTATCAGTCTCTCCAGGCAACTAAAGATGATCTTGGCCTGCATAGTTTGGAATTCTGCACAAGGCTGCAGGTCCATCCCTACTAATGGCAGGGGAGAAGGGTGGGAGATGCTTCATTGGTTCCTAGGGCAATGCAGGCAGCTTCAGCCTCCACAGCTTACAATACCAACTACATCTTCAGCTACTACTACACAAACAGCAAGGGAGAAAGGGCAAGAAGTCCTAAACTGAAGAGAGAAACTGTGACCAGAATAAATACATCTAGCAAGCCAGATGCCAAGACACCAACAAAAAATTACAATCTATACCAAGAAACAAGAAGATATGGCCCAGAAAGGAACAAGATAAGCCTCTAGGTGACATAAAGGAGTTGAAACAACTAATCACAGATGTTCAAACAAATCTCCTTAATACAATGAGATGGCTAAAAAGATTAAGGATATTAAGAAAACACTGTGTGAGATAAAGAAGAATTTGAAAGCATGCATAGAAAAATAGAAGATCTTAATGGGAATGAAAGGCACAATAAGTGAAATTAAGAATACACTGGACAATGAGGGGGTGAGGAGAAATAAATTAATAATAAATCTTTTAAAAAAATACACTGGAGGCATATAACAGCAGATTTGAGGAAGCAGAAGAAAGGAACAATGAGCTTGAAGACATGGCCTCTGAAAATGAACATACAAAAGAACAGATTAAGAAAAGAATGGAAAAATTGAACAGGGTCTCGGAACTAAATGATGGTAAGAGACATGCAAACATATGTATGATGGGAGTCCCAAAAGGAGAAGATGAGGGAAAAGGGGCAGAAAGAATATTTGAAAAAATGATAGTAGAAAATTTCCCAACCCTGTTGAAGGGCATAGATATCTGTGTCCAAGAAGCACAACGTACTTCCATCCAAATAAATCTGAATAGAGCTACTCTGAGACAAATACTTATCAAGAATACCAACTGCCAAAGACAAAGAGAGTGTTCTGAGAGCAGCCAGAGAAAAGTGACACATCACATACAAGGGATACCCAATAAGAATAAGTATTTATTTCTGATCAGAGACCATGAAGGCAAGAAGGCAGTGGTGTATATATTTAAGATAATGAAAGAGAAAAACTGCCAGCCAAGAATCTTATATCTGGCAAGATAGTCTTTCAAAACTGAGGGCAAGTTTAGAATAATCACAGATAAACAGAATATGAGAGAGTCTGTAACCAGGAGACAGGCTTTGCAGGTAATACTAAAGGAAGTGCTACAGAATGAAAAGAAAAGATAGGAGAGAGAAACTTGGAATAGAGTCTAGAAGTGAAAATTTTATCAGTAAAAGTAACCAAGTGTGTAAAAAGAGTGGTGAAAATAAAATATGACAGATAAAACCCAATGGTCAAAATGGGTGAATTAAGATCTGCCTTTACAGTAATAACATTGAATGTTAATGGATTAAATCCCCCAATCAAAAGACAAAGACTGGCAGAATGGATAGGAAAATATGAGCTATCTATATGCTGTCTACAAGAGACTCACCTTAAACCCAAGGATTCCAATACATCGAAAGTGAAAAGCTGGAAAAAGGTATTCCATGCATGCAGTAACCAAAAAAAAAAAAAAAAAAAAAGCTGGAGTAGTTATACTTATGTCAGACTTAGCAAAACTGTTATTAGAGACAAGGAAGGACATTATATATTAAGAAAAGGGGCAATTCACCAAGAAGAAATAACTATCATAAATTTATATGCACCAAACCAGGATGCCCCAAATTACATGAGACAAACACTGGCAAAACTAAAAGGAGAAATAGATTTCTCCACAATAATAGTTGGAGATTTCAATACACCACTCTCATAATTGGATAGAACATCTGGGCAGAGGATGAATAAAGAAACAGAGAGCTTGAAAAATATGATAAATGGACTGAACCTAATAGGCATATACAGAACATAGCACCCCAAAACAGCAGAATATACATTCTTCTTAAATGCTCATGTATCTTTCTCCAGGATAAACCATATGTTGGGTCACAAAGCAGATCTCAATAAATTCAACAAGATCAACAACAGGCTGAAAAAGGGAAAATTCACAAATATATGGAGATTAAACCACACACTCTTAAATAGTCAGTGGGTCAAAGAAGAAATTGTGAGAGAAATCAATAAAGATCTTGAGACGAATGGAAACAGTAACACAACATATCAGAACCTATAGGATGTAGTGAAAGCAGTGCTGAGAGGGAAATTTATATCCTTCAATGCTTACATTAAAAAAGAAGAAAGAGCTAAAATCAATGACCTAACTACACAGCTAGAGGAACTAGAAAAGGAGCAGCAAACTAATCCCAAAGCAAGTATAAGGAATGCAATAACAAAGATCAGAGCAGAAATAAATGGAATTGAGAACAACAACAACAACAACAACAACAACAAAACAATAGAGACAATTAACAAAACCAAAAGTTAGTTCCTTGAGATTAACAAAATTCACAAACCCTTAGCTAGGCTGACAAAGAGAAAAAGAGAAGAAGCAAATAAATAAAATTAAAAATGAAAATGGGGACATTATTACTGACCCCCACAGAAATAAAAGAGTTCATAGAGGATACTATGAACAACTATATGCCAACAAACTAGACAATGTAGATGAATTGGAAAAATTCCCAGGAATGTACAAACAACCTACACTGACCCTAGAAGAAATAGAAGACTTCAACAAACCAATCACAAAGAGATTGAAACAGTAACCAAACAAGTCCCCAAAATGAAAAGCCCAGTACCATATGGCATTATTCACAATTGACAAAGGATGGAAACAACCCAATGTCCAATAACTGATGAATGGATAAACAAAATGTGGTATATACATATGATGGAATACTATGCTGCTGTAAGAAGAAATGAAAATGGGACACATACAATAACATGGATGAACCTTGAAGACATTATGCTAAGTGAAATAAGCCAGACACAAAAGGACAAACAGTGCATGGTCTCACTAATATGAACTAAATATGAAGAATAAATGTATGGAGTTAAAACCTAGAGTATAGGTTATTAGGAGATAGGAGGAGGGCTGGGAAGGGATACTGATGCTTAATGTTTGTAGAAGTTTTATTTAACTTGACTCTAAATGTGTGGAAATGGATAGAGTTGATGGTAACACATTACAGTGACTGGAACTAAGGCAGCTGATTAGAAATGGGATTGTGGCTGAAAAGATTAGTCTAGGGATGTAAATTTCCTTTGAAAGAAAACTAGAGAATAATCTAGGGACTGACTAACACAATGAACCCAGAGGTGGATGAGAATTGTGGTTAATGGCACAAATACAAGAATGTCCTCCTCTGAACTAGAACAAATGTACATCACTATTGCAAGTTGGTAAGAATATGGAGAAGCATGGGAAAAATACAATTAATGTAAACTATGCACTAGAGTTAAGAGCAATATTTTAATATTCTTGCCTCAATGCCAAAGATATACTGTGTTAATAATAGGGGGTATGGAAAAAATATACTAAATGTACACTATGGACCATAGTTACTGGTAATAGTCGGAAGATATTATCTCATAATCTGTAACAAATGTTCCACAACAATGTAGTGTGTTGGTGGAGGGGTGTTGTATGGGAATTTCACACATGTACATGATTGTTTTTAAACTCACAACTTCTCTAATATATATATATATATATATATATATATATTTTTTTTAAGAAGCCAAATTGGAAAGCAAAAGGTGAAAGCCAATTATCAAATCAAAATGCAGGCAAAATCAGGCATGAATGGGGCAGCTCCTATGAACACTTTCAGACTCTTTCTGGAATGTCAGTTGACTTCTTTCAGCTAGTAATTTGTATAGCAACTCTCATCCCAGGGCGTCTTAAAGACGATATATAAATAAAATAAAAGGGGCAAAAGAGCCATGTGTAGGGAAATTATAAATGAGTCTAACTCTGTTACATTGGAGAACATAAATTCCAAAGTAAGGCCCAATGACAGGGTGCCAAATTCCTGAGATTGTCTGCCCTGCTTATAGTGTCTAGATGTCTCTAGAGCCCTCAGAAGCCTCTCTGTTTGAGGCACTGTTTATTGTGGCAGTCAATAAGATCCTGCTAAGACATGCATAAGCATAAGCTCTGCAATGACCTCCCAACTCACTTTGAAATCACTTAGCCATAAAAACTCATTTGTATTTAATATTTCCCCCTTTAGGTCAACGTCTTTTTCCAAATGCATCACTAGTCAGTGCTTGGTAATAATCCCTCAGTGCCAGGGAGGCTCATCCCCAGGAGTCATGTCCCATGCCAGGGGTAGGTAGTGAATCTACATGGTGAGTTTGGCTTAGAGAGAGGCCACATTTGAGTAACAAGGAGGCTTTTGGTAGGTAACTCTTAAACAATATATCATACTAGGTTAAGTTTCAATTTCACAAGAAAAGGTTCATAAATACAATTGTCAATATCAAGGGCCTGGCGAAATGGTCTGTCTTCCTTCACTAGGCACTGCCCATGTACTCAGGGGATTCTTGCTGTTCTATTAGAGAATGTAGCCAGACTCCCCAGGATGGAAATTCAATATTCTTTAAGTTGTTGTGTGGGTCTCCACCACTGAGACAATGCCTTTGAATACTTGAATATATTCATATGCTTTAGAGGCATGCCCCAGGTACACCCCTCCCCACACATAGCCCCATCACTGACACCCCACACAAGTGATCCTCCCCTGCCACAATAAACAAGAAAATATTAAACTCCCATCCTGGGGAGTCCTGTTAAGTTCTCAATTAGAGGGGCAAGAATCTCTTGAGAACATAAGCCGTACCTAATAAAAGAAAACAGACCAATATGTCAAGCCCTCAGTATTTTTGCAAGTAACTATGAATCTTATTCTTCAGAAATTGAAACTTAGTGGTTACCATAGGTTCTGAGGGGAAGGGAAGAATAGAATAGATGGAACATAGGGCATTTTAAGGGCATTAGAATTGTTCTGCATGAAAGATCAATAACAGATACAGGCCATTTTAAATTTCATCAAAACCTAAGAAAGTGTATGGTGCAAAATGTAAACCCTAATGTAAACCATTGACCATGCTTAGTAGCAATGCTTCAATGTTTGTACATCAATTGTAACAAATGTACCATCCACATGTAAAATGTTCTTAATAGGGAAGAGTGGAAGAGGGGGAGGGCATTGGGTATATGGGAATCCTCTATATTTTCTATATGACTTTTCTGTAACCTATATCTCCTTTGCATAAGACTCCAAGGGATAAAAGATAGGCATCCATCCGAATACAGTACAACTTCCCAATGCCAGGCCACAAGTCAGGGCACTGTGACAAATGTCCTTCTCTCTGGACAAATATCCATCCTTCTGGACACCAGAAAACAATTGAAGTCAAACATGGAAAGGTGAGATATACATATCTGGATGGGCCAGATGAAGCCACTAGAGCCCCTAGAGAGTGCTTCTCCTCCCCTCTCAGGTTGACATGGCCCTGGAGCAAGGGTTTCTTGCAATGATTAGGACCTGAAAATGATTTCTGCCATCCCAGGAGAGAACAGAATGTAAGCATAGGACAAAGATGGGAGCCATAAGTGAGGAAAAACTCTGTGACTATTATGGAACAACAGAGTGTCACCCTCATTCCATCATTCATCTGTACTTCAATTTGGCTTGGACAGGCTCCTGGGTCTGCCTTCTGTCCAAGAACCGTAGCTAATGGCTGCTCTTAGGGAGGAAGCAGTTTGGTAGTAACTAGTCCTGATCATTCCCAGAAGAGTGAACTTTGGAAACTCTCTAGTACTGTCAGCTTGGACAGAGTGGAGGACAGCTGTGGTTCATGGGTAGAGAGGGAAGGAGATGGGCTCAAATACTATTAAGGTGAGAGATAGTAGACTATAGGTACAGAGGAATTCAGCGTAGCCCCAACTATAGTGGCACAAATCCCAAAAGCAAGCAGTTGACCTTACGGTCACAGGATAGATGTCAAAGAAAGAGAAGAATGGAAATTTCAATAGTCAGGAAAGAAAAAAAACTGTCTCCAGTAGGAAGAGCCTGGAAGAACCCTTCACCCCATCCTTGGACATCAAGTTTGCTATGCCACTTTTTGGTTTCACGGGTGTGTGCCCCGTGAATAAGTTGGCATTGAAGTACTTGCTGACCCAGAATGGCTCAGGCAATGCAGTGGCTAACATGGTGGGTGGAGCTACTGAAGCCCTGTTGTCCTGGCCAGGAGACTCCACCATCATCCTCAAATATCACAAAGATTTTGTGAAGCTGGCACTGAAGACAGGGTGGGTCCCTAGGTTCTGATGTCCTCTTCTCAGGGTTCCATAGTCCCTCCGTACTACCTCTCCAGAACGATGCCATCCTGGGAAACCTATTAGAGGGAGGCTTCCTCTCCACTCTGATTTCTTTTCTTTACCCCCTCACACAGTGCCTTAGGGGTGTTTGGGCCTCCCAACACATTTCAGTGGGCATTTTTCTTACTTGAGGTTGGAGAAAGAATAACAGAAGAAGATCTTTTTGCCAAATTTATTTATTTATTTATTTATTTATTTATTTATTTATTTATTTATT
>JAKSZT010054532.1:3193606-3204890 GCA_026826555.1 Tolypeutes matacus
ATTTATTTATTTATTTATTTATTTATTTATTTATTTATTTATTTATTTATATTCAAACTTTTATTGTGGTGACAATATATAACATTTTGCCATTTTATTTGCCATTTTATCTATTCAGAAGAAGATCTTTTACCTTTTGCCTATTAGCAGGGTAGACTGGGAGAACGGCCTAGAGAAACTACCGGGGCAAGGAAGACTCGATGCTGTAGGAATCAGAAAGATGAATAAGATGTGGTTACTGCTCTCAAAGAGCATACAATCTGGTTTGAGAAAGAACACATTCATTCAGCAGTGATTGAACACTGACTGTGTGTCAAGCATAGCACTAAACATTGAGGATATAAAAATAAAAAAGACCTGGTCCCTGCCTTTAAGGAATGCACAGGCCAATCAGAAGGCAAACACATGCATATATAATTACAAAACATATCCAGAATCTAACCACTTGTTACTCACCTACTACCCTGGTCTAAACTATTGTCATCTCTTGCCTGGATTATTGCATCAGCCTCCTAACTGATCACTCTGCTTCCATTCCTGCCTCCCACATTACCAAAAGTCTATTCTCAACTGCAACTTGGGTGATCTTGTTAAAAGTGAGTCAGATCCTGTCACTACTCAGAGTAAAAGCCAAAGTCCTTACAAGACCTCAAATGATCTGATCTCATTACCCACTACTCTCCCTGCTTGTTCACTCCATTACCGCTATACTGACCTCCTTGCTGTCCCTTAAATAAGCCACACACTCCTGCCTTAGGGCTTTTGTTCTAGTTGTCCCCTCTGCCTGGAATACTGTTCTTCCAAATAACAGCTTGACTCATTCCTTTACCTACTTCAAGCCTTTGCCCAAATGTTATCTTCTCAATAAGGTCTACCCTGACCATTCTTCTCTTTCCCCCCTTGCACTTATCTTTAATATCATGTCATGTCATGTCATGTCATGTCATGTCATGTCATGTTATATATTATTTTTGTTGTTCATTGTCTGTCCTCCCCCAATAAAAGGTAAGCTCTTTTGGGACAATTTTTCTTTTAACTCTTAGATTCACTGGCATACCCCCAGGGCTTAGTGTTGGAATGTAGAAAGAACTGAAAAATACTTGAGTGAATGAAGTGCTCTGTACAAAGTGTTGTGGGACCATAAATTGATGGAAAGACTTTGACCCAGAGTAGAGGCTTCAGAGGTGAGTGACATCTGAATTGTGAATTGAAATATTAATAGGAGTTGCCAATCAGACCAAAAGAGGGAAAGAACTCGGGCATTCACTGAGGACCTATGATGAGTCAGGCTTTGTGCCAGGCCTTAGGTATTCAAAGATGAGTAAGACACACTTCACACCTTTGATAGGCTTGCTGTCTACTGGGGGAGCAAGACAAGTAAGCAGATGACTACAGTACAGGGTTAGGGTAGTGTTAGTGTAGGAGAGAGATAAGCATTGGAGGAGGGGTACCTAATCCACAGTGTATGTGTACTAGTCAGCCAAAGGGGTGCTAATGTGAAATACCAAAAATGGGTTGGTCTTTATAAAGGGTATTTATTTGGGGTACACGTCCACAGTTACCAGGCCAGAAAGCATAAGTTTCTTCTCTCACCAAAGTCCTTTGCCACGTGTTGGAGCAAGACAGCTGCCAGGGTTCAGGCTTCTTGGGTTCCTCTCTTCCTGGGCTGCGTTTCTCTCCAGGCTTACCTCCTGTTTCCTCCACAAGGTCAGCTGTAGACGATCAGGTGAATGGCTCACTTCTCTTCTCCTGGGGCCTTCTCTCCAATATCAAAACTGCTTCTCAAAAAACTGCTTCCACTGTCCTTTGCCTTGCCTTTTATATTCTATTCCCCCACCCACGAAAGGGTGGGGCTCAATGCCCTAATGATTGGCCCAGTCAACGCCCTAATCATAACTTAAGCATGCCCAGATTAACAGATCAGTTTACAAGCATGATCCAATTATATTTTTGGAATTCATAATTCCATTAAATTGGCCAATGGCTACACTCCACCCTCTGAATTCCAAAAATACATTACAATATTCAAAAAAACCTTAAATCAGTAACAATTCAACTACAAAATCATATCATAATCATTTTAAAGAAATACGGTTGATCTTGAGGCAAAGTCCCGTCTGCTATAGACCTCTGAAACTTACAAAACCATTTAACTGCTTCCAATACACAAATGGACAGACAAAGAATAACCATTTTCATTATCATAAGGAGAAATTGGGATGAACTGTATGGATCCTCTACAGTTCAGTAAACCTGCAGGGCATCCTCCATTTGATTTCAAAGTCTGAGAGTCATTCTTAAGACGATGGTTTCTTCCCCCTGGGGCCACATGGGAACCCACCCTTTCCACAGGTTCCACCCTCATCAAGCATCTGGGTGTCGACCAAGCTCCAGACCTCACCCTCCAAGAGTGTTGGGGTGATTGCCACACCTTACCCAATCTTTGGGTTAGAGTCTTAGCCCCCCTAGTACAGTGAGGTGAAGACAACATTCCCCCTAACCTTTGGCATACAGGCTCAACCCTCTCAGAGCAATGGGTTGGCCACCTGGCCTTCTCTAATATATGGGGGACAGGAGCACCCCTCTGTGACCTATGGGGTGCTGACGTTAACCACCCTAATCTTTGAGGAATGTGCTCCACCCTCCCTGTACCCTGGGGCAGCAAAACTTTTCCTGAACATTGGGTGGGGATATCCACCCTTTTCAACTCCTGGGGCAAACTCACCCTCTCTGTACACATGGGTGGGACTCCTCTCTTGGCCCAAGGTGATGTCTTAATTCCAGATCTCAGCTTCCATGATTTTCTTCTTAAAGCTGTTTCTCCTTCAGTCTTTCCTTTCCATGTCCTCTTTTGTCCAAGCTGACAGTGGTTTTGTTCATATAGCACTCTCAAAAACGTTGTTGGTTTAGCATGCAAGAAGCAGGGGTCTAAGCCATCAGACAGTAAGACTTTCCACAAGTCTTTCCAAGATAACTGCATCTTCAATTCTGAGTTACAAGTTCCAGGTTTAGCTAAGACTTCAAATGGGGCACTTTTATCTGGGAAATTGATTTCCAGAAACTTGGAAGTTCTGGAATCAGCTTCTGTTTTCTTTGTGCCCAAAAGTTCAATCCTTAGTGTATTTTGCTCATCTAGTATCTTGCTATAAGCTGCAAGGAGAGGCCAAGCCACATTCTCTGGGTTTACTTTGGAAAGTTCTTCAGCTAAATGCTCAGGTTCGCCATTTTCAAATTCTGTCTCCCATATAACACCAGGAGTTAATCTTGCTAAGTTCTCCGCAACTTTGAAACATAGATCAAAGATGGCGGACTAGTAAGACACGGGAATCTCTTCTCCAGAAAAATAGCTAGAGGACAAATTGAAACAGCCCCGAAAAATATCTTCTAGGGTTTAGGTCACCAGGTGAAGGCTACACACCACCCAGAAGAGAGAGGGACAGAAGAGGGAAATCGCGACTACAGAACTGTGAGTTGCAATTAGCAGCTTCTGCTGCTGCCAGCACCCTCCCCCACACTCTTCAGAATTCTCGGGCCCCTGGGCCTGCGACCACAGACAAAGGGGGCTTCAGGGATCTGCCACTCCCGGAAAGGGGAGAGAGAGAGACACAGCCTTAGGCCGACTCAGGTTCGGACCTGAAATTTGGGGTGCAGAGCCCCACGGACCCTGCCACACGGCGGTTTGCCCTGGGAATCCGGAAAGGACTGGAGAAATCCGATCCTGGCAACCTCCCTCTCTTCTAGCCTGGACTAATTGTTGAGGACACCACGGGAGAGGGGAGAGAGAGCCTGGGGCTGACCCTGCTTTGGACTCCCAGGTTTGGTCTGCCCTGTCCCGAGAGCCCTTCCAGGCTGGGTGGGGCTGCGCCATTGTTTGCCTTGGAGTCTGCAAGGGGCTAAAGATATACAAACCTCCCAATCTCATCCTCTACTAACAGGAACTGATTGTTGAGGATTCAGAAGAGAGTGGAAATATTTCCTACCTGGGAAAAGGGGGTCACTACAAGAGAAGTCTGGAGAACTGTCTCAGAAAGTTTGAATCACAGGGCTCCTAGCCCCCAAACAGGAAGCTCTATCACATTGATCAGGTCTGTGTCACAACAAATACGCTCCGACCAGGCATTGAATTGAGAGCAGCCAACACGCCCCATCTCCTGGCAGACCAAGGAAGTACACATAAGAAAATTAATAAGTAAGAGAGTCTTTTCCTGGCCTCTATAGCCTCCCTGCCCAAGGCCCTAGGAAACGACTCTAAACCAATTACTGGGTCCAGTGCCCAGTTTTGAGCAACCAGCAGAACAATCCTAACAATCAAGTTTGAGCCAAAAATCAAAGAATGGTGGTAACTCACAGCCGCCTGCCACTAAAACCCCATAACAGAAAAAGAGATAGAGAATCTAAGTAAAATACAAACTAACCAGATGCCTAAGCACCAACAAAAAATTACGGGCCATACTAAGAAAATAGAAGACATGGCCCAAGAAAAGGAATACAGCAAAGTCCCAGAAGAGATGCAGAATTTGAGAGAACTAATCAGTGAGATGAGCACACATTTCCAAAATCAAATTAATGAGATGAAAGAGAATATAGTTAAAGAGATCAATGACATCAAGAAGTCATTGCGCGAACATAAAAAAGAATTTGAAATCATGAACAGAAAAGTAACGGAGTTCATGGGAATGAAAGATACAATAGGGAGACAACGATGGGCAATGGCCATCCAAGGGAATGGAGAGGGCCTGCATATGCAGGCAGGATCATCCCACCCACCATATCCATGGGATATAAGCCCTCTCTCACTTGGAGTTGGAGTGGACATCACCATCCCAGTCGCCTCTGGATTGGGGGAAGAACTATGGACTAGAGTGGACTTGATGGTATTCTCTTGCTCACATATGGTGATTCTTGCAATGCAAGAAATTATAACAATGAGGTGGAGCCAGTGGCCACTTGACAGTTTTTGGGTAGGGAGGGGATGAGCAGTTGAAATACAGGGGCTTCTTTGGGAGTTGGAGGTTGTCCTGAGTACTGTTGTGTCAATGGATGTAGGCCATTTTAAATCAGCACACACCACTCAGAACTGAGTGGGAGAGAGTGTGGTCCACAGTGTGAACTGTGGTCTATGGTTGGTGGCAAGGCTCCAGGATGTGTAAGTTCATTGAGGTTGGTGGGCCACACTGTGGGAGATCTTTGTGTGGGATGTGGTGGGAGGTGTGGGAGGTGCGCAACATGGGAATCCCGGTGGGTTCCGTGTAATATTTTAGGTAATCTAAGCACCTCTTAAAATATATGTATATATATATATATATAAATAACATTTTTGTAAGCAAATACACATATATGCATATATATTTATATATCATTTTGCAAATGTTTGTATGTATTGTGAGAATTTTGATTTTTACCCATAATAAAAAAAAAAAAAAAATATGGCAACATGGATGAATCTGGAGGACATTATGTTGAGTGAAGCAAGCCAGACACAAAAGGACAAATACTGTATGAATGCATTACTATGAACCAAATATATTGTGTAATATATTGTTTGATTCACACACACAAAAAAACAAACAAAAAACAAAACAACAAAAAAATTTACATGTATCCATTACATTTAATTGAGAAATGTATATATTTATTCATCTGTGTTTACTTTTTAGTTTTTTATTGCTTATGTTTTCAATTATTAAATGTACAAAATAAAGTTAAAAAAAAAAAAAAAAACATAGATCACCTTTCCTCCAGTTTCCAATAATAGTTTCATCATTTACTTCTAAGGCATCATAGAAAGTCTCTTTAGCATCCATATTACCATCAACAGTCTCTTCAAAGTGATCTAGGCCTTTTCCATCAAGCATTTCACAACTCCTCCAAAAAATACCTCTTACCTTTTTATAAAACCGTTCCAACATTTTGGTATATGCAAAAGCACTACCCCACTCCTGGTACCAAATTCTGTATTAGTCAGCCAAAGGGTTGCTAATATGAAATACCAAAAATGGGTTGGTCTTTATAAAGAGTATTTATTTGGGGTAGAAGTCCACAGTTACCAGGCCAGAAAGTATAAATTTCTTCTCTCACCAAAGTCCATTGCCACGTGTTGGAACAAGACAGCTGCCGACATTTGCCAGGGTTCAGGCTTCTTGGGTTCCTCTCTTCCTGGGCTGCGTTTCTCTCCAGGCTTAGCTCCTGTTTCCTCCACAAGGTCAGCTGTAGACAATCAGATGAATGGCTCGCTTCTCTTCTCCTGGGGCCTTCTCTCCAATATCAAAACTGCTTCTCAAAAACTGCTTCCACTGTCCTTTGCCTTGCCTTTTATATTCGATTCCCCCACCCACCAAAGGGTGGGGCTCAATGCCCTACTGATTGGCCCAGTCAACGCCCTAATCATAACTTAACCATGCCCAGATTAACAGATCAGTTTATAAGCATGATCCAATTATATTTTTGGAATACATAATTACATTAAATTGGCCAACGGCTACAGTGTGTGTGTGGGGAGGAGGATTGGAGGTGGTCCAAGAAAGTTTCTTCCAAGGGATGAAGTCTGACCTGAGTATTGAAGGGCAAAATGAAGACAGAGGGAAGGTGTTTCAGGCAGAGGGAGTAGAATGTACAAGACACACAAGGCAAGAAAGAACTTGGCACTCTTAGTACCACTAAGCAGATTGCAAGGAGGAATGGGGAGAGGTGAAGTTACCAAATAGGCAGGGCTAGAGCATAAAGGCCTTGCTAAGCAGCATGGTATAAAGTGAGGAGCTACGGAAGAGCTCTAAGCAGGGAAGAGATATACAGTTTAGGAAGGTCACCCTGGCTGCTGGGTGCAATGAAGGTAATTAATTGCCTGAAATTAGTTCCTTCCCATCACAGACAAGGCACAGCAGCTTCCCCCAATGAGTTTAGCTGGGAGAGTGAGGCATGGCAGGAATGAGACACAAGGTTGGAGATGTTTGGTTGCTGGGGCTTAATGGGAAGTCCTTTAATGGGGAGGTTGTAGAGGTTTCCTACCTTGGAGAGGTTTTGCTGGAGGAGCTTTCTTAGAGAGCTCACATTCCTGCCTCTCTCTTTGCAGGTCATACCTTGTCCCTTCCTATTCCTTTGGAAAGAATTGCATTTACAATCAGAAGTCCTTCCCTGGGGGCACATGGATGAGATTCTTCCAAAAAAACTTTCAGAATACATAAGAAAAAATCCCAGGCATAAATTTTTGTACCTTCCATGGCCATGGCCTCACTCAGGGATCTTGGGGCTTCCTGCCTTCCAACTGGTCATTACCACTTTCGATGAGTGTCTCAATTTTCCAGCTGCTAAAAACAAATGCCATTCAATGGAGTTGCTTAAGCAACAGGAATTTATTGTCTCACGATTTTGAGGCTAGAAGTCCAAATTCGAGGTATTGGCAAGGTGATGCTTTCTCCCTGAAGATTGTGGGATTCTGGGAATGGCTGCCAGCAATCTTTGGTCTTTGGCTTTTCTGTCACATGCAATGGACATGACAATGTTTTCTCCTTTATCCTCCAGGTTCATTGACTTCCAGCTTCTTCCCATGACTTTCTCTCTCTTTGTTTGAATTTCATTCTGCTTATAAAGGACCCCAGTAATCCGGATGAAAGCCCAACTTGATTCAGTCGGTCACACTTATTTCACACTTAACTGAAATAACATCTTCAAGAGAGCCTATTTACAATGGGTCCACACGCACGAGAATGTGGACCAAGACCAAGAACATGTCTAAACTGGGGTACACAATCCAGCCCACTAGTGTGAGCTTTCTGGTATCCCCAGAGTTCAACCACTGCCATGAAAGCATCCTTATTCACACACACACACACCTTCAGCATTATCATGAGCTAACTCTCATTCCTTTGGGCACACGTGGGATTAGATGATTGGTGAATGAGGGACAGACTAGAGTTGGGGCAGAAGGGAAAGAATGAGGGAAGGAGAGGGGACCCAGTTACTCCTCACTTTATACCATCACTTTATTCAGTACATGACCTCCTCTGAGGGATGGGTAATTTGAATGGGGAGGTGACTCTGATGCTTGTCTCTTCTCCTTCCCCACAGTTGGGGGATCCTTGCCAATCCCCAGGATTAAAAGGCCAGATAAGAAGACTGTGGACAAGTACCATGCACTCTATGTCAGGGCCCTGTGCAAGCTGTTTGACCAGTACAAAGTTCAGTATGTCTTCCCTGAGATCCAGAAGCAAGCAATCTTATAATGGGAGCTGGATGTCCTCATTACTAAACCCCTAAAGCTGTGAGGTGTCCAACTAGGATCATTGGGGAGGAAGAATAAGGGGGGAGGGGAGGATCTCAGGGATGAGAAGGGAAGCCAGCCAAGCCAGAACGTACTTAATGAATCTGGGTTCCAGCAATTGAATCCCCTCCCAACTGTCCAAGGTAGTTTAGAGAAAGAAATCAGCATGGTAAGGGAGAGTTAGTATGAGCAAAAATTTCATAGATTCTCCTCACACTGGTCCCAGTTTAGGCCTCAGGGGAAATAATTGATTAATTTTTTAAAAAATTATAAAAATGGAATAAAACTGAAGATCCAGAAACAAACCCATAAATTTATAATCAATTTTTTTCAAACAAGGGTGCCAAGTGCATTCAATGAAGGAAGAATAGTCTCTTCAACAAATGGTGCTGGGAAAACTGGATATCCACATGCAAATAAATGAAGTTGTACCACTACCTCATACCATACACAAAAATTAACTTAAAATAGATCAAACAACTAAATGTAAGAGCTAAAATTATAAAACCCTTAGAAGAAAATATACAGGTAAACCTTCATGACTTTGGATTAGGCAATGATTTCTTAGATATGATACCAAAAACAAAAGCAACAAAAGAAAAAATGTAGATAAATTGGACTTCACTAAAATTAAACTTTTGTGCTTCAAAGGACACTATCAAGAAAGTGAAAAACAACCGCAGAATGGAGAAAGTATTTTCAAATCATATATCTGCAAGTGGATATGGCTCAAGCAGTTGAGTGCCCGCCTCCCACATGGGAGGTACCAGGTTCGGTTCCTGGTGCCTCCTAAAGAAAACAAACAGACAATGAGCAAAAACAATGAGCAGACAATGAGCAAAAGACAACGAGCAGACAACTCCTATCATATATCTGATAAGAGTTTAGTATCTAGAATATATAATTAACTCTTACAACTCAACAATAAAAAGACAAATATAAATTTCCCCCAATTTAAAAATGGGCAAAGGATTTGAATAGACATTTGTCCAAAGAAGATATATAAGAGAAAACATGCTCAATATCTTTAGTCATTAGGGAATTGCAAATCAAAACCACAATGAGATACTCTTTACATTCACTAGGATGGCTATAATAAAAAGACAGGCAATAACAAATGTTGATGAGGATGTAGAGAAAGTGGAACCCTCAGAGATTGGCGGTAGGATTGTAAAATGGTGAGTCATTGGGGAAAAATAGCTTTAAAAGTTAAACATAGAATTCCCATATGGTCCAGCAATTCCACTCCTAGGCATATACACAAGAGAAATGAAAACATATATTCATATATTCACACAAAAACTTGTACATGAGTGTTCATAGCAGAATTATTCATAATACCAAAAAAGCAGAAGCAACTCAAATACCCATCAACTGATGAATGCATAAACAAAATGTGGTATATCCATACAATGGAATATTATTAAGCTGTCAAAAAGGAATGGATTTCTGATATATGCCACAACATGGATGAACCTTGGAAACATTTATGTTAGTGAAAAAAACCAAGCACAAAAGACCACATATTATATGATTTCATTTATATGAAATATCCAGAACAGGCAAATTTATAGAGACAAAAAGTAGATTAGTGATTGCCAGGTCTGGGGGAAGGCATCCTAGAGGGTATGAGGTGATATCTCATTGTGGTTTTGATTTGCAATTCTCTAATGACTAAAGATATTGAGCATGTTTTCACTTGTATATCTTCTTTGGACAAATGTCTATTCAAATCCTTTGCCCATGGGTAGTGACTTGCTAAAGAATGTAGTGTTTCTTTCTGGGGTGATGAAAATGTTCTGGAATCAGAAAGTGGTGATGGTTGCAAAACCTTGAGAATCTACTAACAACTACTAAATTGTACACATTAAAATGGTTAATTTTATGGTATGTGAATTATATCTCAATAAAAAATAATGTTTAAGAAAAATTAACCTGAAAGTGTGAGCTACAGTAAAGTGTGATAGCTTGGAGCTATATACCCCAGAAAAACATGTTTTTAATCTTATTCCATTCCTGTGGTTGTGAACCCATTGTAAATAGGATCTTTTGATGAGGTTACTTTAGACTAGGGTGTGGTCCCATGAAGTCAGACTGAATCTTATTCCTATTACTGAAGGCATTATAGAGAAGGCTACATACAGAAAGAGAAGCTACTGGGAGCAGCCAGAAGCTGGAAGTTAACAGAACCTGGAAGAGAAAGAAGATGCCATCATGTGCATTTCCATATGACAAAAAAAGTCAAAGACCAAGGATCACCAGCAGCCAGCCCTAGAATGGCACAGTCTTCTGGGAGAAAGCATCTCTTGTTGGCACATTGATTTTGGAATTCTCCTAGTCTCAAATTTGTGTGCCAATAATTTCCTGTTGTTTCAGACAACCCAATGTATGATATTTGTTTTTAGAAACTGGGAAACTAAAACATAAAGAAAAAAAATCACAATAAAAGTTTTAAATGCTTTTTATTTTGAAATGATTGTAGACTCACAGGAACTTTAAAAACTAGAGTTTCTTGAACCATTTACCCAGCTTCCCCCAATGTTGACATCTTATATAACTGTAGTACAGTATCAAAACAGAAATTGATTTTGGTACAATATTGTTCATTGGACTATAGACCTTATTCAGTTTTTTACCCATTTTCACACACACTCATTTGTGTGTGAGTGTGTGTGTGTATTGTGTGAGGGTACATCTATGCAGTTTGATCCTATATTCCATCTTTTAGGAATTGTGAATAATGCTGCTATGAACATCGGTGTGCAAATATATGTTTGTGTCCTTGTTTTCAGTTCTTCTGAATATATTCCTAGTAGAGGAATTGCCTGATCATATGGTAGTTCTAAATTTAGCTTCCTGAGGAACCACCAAACCATCTTCCACAGAAGCTGCACCATGTTACACTCCCACCAACAATGAAGGAGTGTTCCTATTTCTCTACATCCTCTCCAGCACTTGTAGTTTTCTGGGTTTTAAAAAATTATTTATTTATTTATTTATTTATTTATTTATTTATTTATTTATTTA
>JAKSZT010054532.1:3204900-3255830 GCA_026826555.1 Tolypeutes matacus
TTATTTATTTATTTATTTATTTATTTATTTATTTATTTATTTATTTATTTTAAACAATGTCATTCTGTATGGTGTTAAATATCTTATTGTAATTTTGATCTGTATTTCTCTAATAGCTAGTGATGTTGAGCATCTTTTCATGTGCCTTTTGACCATTTGTATTTCTTCTTTGGAAAAATGTCTGTTCAAGTCTTTTGCCCATTTTTTAATTGTGTTGCTTGTTGTTTTGTCGTTACGTTGTGTGATCTCTTTATATAACATGGAAATCAAACCCTTGTCAGATATGTGGTTTCCGAAGATTTTTTTCCCCATTGAGTTGACTGCATTTTCACCTTCTTAGCAAAATCATTTGGAACACAAAAAATATTTAATTTTGAGGAAGTCCCATTTATCTATTTTTTCTTTTGTTGCTCATGCTTTGTGTGTAAGGTCCAAGAAACACCACCTACCAGAAAACCTTGAAGATGTTTCCCTATATTTTCTTCTTGGAGTTTTATGGTTCTAGTTTTTATATTTAGGTCCTTGATCTATTTTGAGTTAATTTTTTTATAAGAAGTGAGATAGGGGTCCTCTTTCTTTCTTTTAGATATGGATATCCAATTTTCCCAGCACCATTTCTTGAATAGGCTGTTCTGACCTAGTTGAGTGGGTTTGACAGCCTTGTCAAAAATCATTTGACCATAGACCACAGTTCACACTGTAGACCACACTCTCTCCCAGTGGGTTCCGTGTAATATTTTAGGTAATCTAAGCACCTCTTAAAATATATGTATATATATATATATATATATATAACATTTTTGTAAGCAAATACACATATATATTTATATATCATTTTGCAAATGTTTGTATGTATTGTGAGAATTTTGATTTTTACCCATAATAAAAAAAAAAAAAGAAAAAAAAAATCATTTGACCATAGATGTGAGAATCCATTTCCAAATTCTTGATTTGATTCCATTGGTCAGTCTCTCTATCTTTATGCCAGTACCATGCTGTTTTTACCACTGTAGCTAGATAATATGCTTTAAAGTCGGGAAGTGAGAATCCTCCAACTTTTTTATTCTTTTTAAAGATATTTTTGGCTATTCAGGTTGCTTACTGTATTAGTCAGCCAAATGGGTGCTAAAGTGAAATACCAAAAATGGGTTGGTCTTTATAAAGGGTATTTATTTGGGGTAGAAGTCCACAGATACCAGGCCATAAAGCGTTAAGTTTCTTCTCTCACTATAGTCCATTGCCACGTGTTAGAGCAAGACAGCTGCCAGCGTTTGCCAGGGTTCAGGCTTCTGGGGTTCCTCTCTTCCCGGGGCTGCATTTCTCTCTGGGCTTAGCTACTGTTTCCTCCACAAGGTCAGCTGTAGACGATCAGGCGAACGGCTCACTTCTCTTCTCCTGGGGCCTTCTTTCCAACATCAAAACTGCTTCTCAAAAACTGCTTCAACTCTGTTCTTGCCATGCCTATAAAAGGCTCAATGCCCTACTGACATGGCCCAGTCAACGCCCCAATCATAACTCAATCATGCCCAGATTAACAGATCAGTTTACAAGCATGATCCAATTATATTTTTGGAATTCATAATTACATCAAATTGCCAAACGGCCACACTTACCCTTCCAAATAAATTTAATAATTGGCTTTTCCAATTCTACAAAGAAGGATGTTGGAATTTTTATTGAGATTGCATTAAATCTGTAGATCAGTTTGGGTAGAATTGACATCTTAATGATATTAGTCTTCCAACCCATGAACAAAGGACATCCTTCCATTTATTTAGATCATCTTTGGTTTCTTTTAGCAATGTTTTATAGTTCTCTGAATACAGGTCCTTTATGTCCTGGGTTAAATTTATTCCTAAATATTTTATTCTTTTAGTCATTATTGTAAATGGAGTTTTTTCCTGACTTCCTCCTCAGAGTGCTCATTAGTAGTGTGTAGAAATACTACTGATTTTTGCATATTAATCTTGTATCCAGCCACTTCGTTGAAATCTTCTATTAGTTCTAGTTGTGTGTATTTTGTTGTGTATTTTGGGGGGATTTTCTAAGTATAGGCTCATGTTATCAGTGAATAGTGAAAGTTTTACTTCTTCCTTTCCTATTTGTGTGCTTTTTTTATTTTTTTTTTATTTTTTAGGAGGTACCAGAGATTGAACCTGGGACCTCATACATGGGAAGCATGCTGAGCTACACCCACGTGTTAGAGCAAGACACCCCTGGGTGCCTTTTATTTCTTTTTCTTGCCTAATTGTTCTAGCTAGAACCCCCAGCACAATATTGAATAACAGTGGAGTTAATTGTTTTATTCCTGATCTCAGTGGGAAAGCTTTCAGTCTGTCAACATTAAGTACAATGTTACCTATGGGTTTCACATATATGCACTTTGTCATATTCAGAAATTTTCCTTCTATTCCTATCTTTTGGAGTGTTTTTATCAAGAAAGGATGTTGTATTTTGTCAAATGCCTTTTTTTTATCTATTGAGATGATCATGTGATTTTTCTTCTTCAATTTCTTGATGTGGTGCATTATGCTGATTGATTTTCTTATGTTAAACCACCCTTACATACATGGTATAAAGCCCACTTGATTGTGATGTATAATTTTTAATGTATTTTTGGATTCATTTAGCAAATATTTTGTTGAAGATTTTTGCTTCTATATTCATTATAGAAATTGGTATGTAATTTTCCTTTTTCATACTATTTTTATTTGCCTTTGGTATTGGGGTGATGTTAGCTTCATAGAATGAGTTTGGTAGCATTCCTTCCTGTTAAATTTTTTGGAAGAGTTTGAGGAGGATTGATATTAAATTTTCTTTAAATGATTGCTAGAATTCACCTGTGAAGCCATCTGGTCCTGGACTTTTCATTTGGGGGAGGTTTTTGATGACTGTTTCAATTTCTTTACTAGTGATTGGTTTGTTTCTATTTCTTCTAGGGTCAGTGTGGGTTATTCGTGTATTTCTAGGAATTTGTCCATTTCATCAATGTTGTCTAGTTTGTTGGCATACAGTTGTTCATAGTATCTTCTTATGATCTCTTTGATTTCTGCTGGGTCAGTGGTGATATCTCCCTTCTCATTTCTGATTATATTTATTTGCATCTCCTCTCTTTTTTTCTTTGTTAATCTAGCTAAGGGTTTATCAATTCTGTTGATTTTCTCAAAGAACCAACTTTTAGTTCTGTTGATTCTCTGTATTGCTTTTTATTCTCCATTTCATTTATTTCTGTTCTAATCTTTATTATTTCTTTCTTTCTGCTTGCTTTGGAATTGGTTTGCTGTTCTTTTTCTAGTTCTTCCACGAGTGCAGTTAGGTCTTTGATTTTAGGCCTTTCTTCTTTTTTAATGTAAGCATTTAGGGCTATGAATTTCTCTCTCAGTGCTACCTTTGCTGTATCCCACAAGTTTTGATATATTCTCATTCTCATTCATCTTGAGGTATTTACTTATTTCTCTTGCAATTTCTTCTTTGACCCACGGATTATTTAAGAGTGTATTGTTTAATCTCCATATATTTGTGAATTTTCCCTTTTTCTGCCTGTTATTAATTAAAATTAATTAAATTTCCAACTTTATTCCATTATGATCAGAGAAAGTGCTTTGTATCATTTCAGTGTTTTAAAATTTATTGAGATCTGACTTATGTCCCAACATATGGTCTATCCTGGAGAAAGATCCACGCACACTTGAGAAGAATGTAAAGCCTGCTGTTTTGAGGTGTAATGCTCTGTAAATGTCTGTTAGGTCTATTTCATTTATCACATTAGTCAAGGTCTCAGTTTTCTTATTTATCCTCTTTCCAGCTCTAATGCTGAGAATGGTGTGTTGATGTCTCCAACTATTATTGTAGAGATGCCTGTTTCTCCCTTCAGTTTTGCCAGTGAGTTTCTCTTGCACTTTGGGGCACCTAAGTCAGGTGCATAAATATCTACTACTGCTATTTCTTCTTGGTGAATTGCCCCTTTTCTTAATATATAATGAACTTCTTCATCTCTTATAACAGTTTTGCATTTAAAAATCTGTCTCACCTGATATTAATATCACTACTCCAGCTCTTTTTTTAAATTACTATTTGTAAGGAATATCTTTTTCCAACCTTTCACTTTCAGCCTGATTGTGTCCTTGAATCTAAGGTGAATCTCTTGTAGACAACAAATAGATGGCTCGTGTTTTTTATCCATTCTATCAGTCTATGTTTTTTGTTTGTTTGTTTGCTTGCTTGCTTGCTTGTTTAGGAGGTACCAGGGATTGAAACTGGGACCTCGTACATGGGAAGCATGTGCCCAACCACTGAGCCACATCCACTCCCAGTCTATGTCTTTTGATTGGGGAGTTCAATACATTTACATTCAGTGTTACTACTGTAAAGGCATTACTTACTTCATCCATTTTATCCCTTGGCTTTTTGTTGTCATATCTTACTATTGTCTATCTTTTAACCCTTTCAATTTCTCTTACTTATAATCTTCATTTCCACCCTCTTCTCCAGGCATCCCATCCATGTCTTTTCCTTTCAGGCTGTAACACACCCTTTAATATCTCTTGTAGATCCAGTCTCTTGGTGACACTCTGTTTTTGTGTGTCTGTGAAGACTTTATACTCACCCTTATGTCTGAAGGATAGTTTTGCCGGATAAAGAATTCTTGGCTGGAAGTTTTTCCTCTTTCAGTACCTTAAATATATCATACCACTGCCTTCTCGCCTCCATGGTTTCTGATGAGAGATTGGCACTTAGCCTTATTGGAAATCCCTTATAAGTGATGCATTGCTTTTCTCTTGGTGCTTGAAGAATCCTCTATCTTTGGCATTTGACATTCTGAGTAGTAGATGTCTAGGAGGAGGTCTATTCGGGTTTATTCTGTTTGTGGTATATTGTCCTTTTTTAATATTGATATTCTTGTCTTTCATAAGGGTTGGAAATTTTCAACCCTTATTTTCAATCCTGTACATAGGTTTGTGTAGCCACCACCACCATCATGATATAGTATTATTGTTTCATTACTAATGAGGGTTTCCCTTTTACTACCTCTGTATAGTCACATGCCCCCACCTCATCTCTGTCCCTTGGTAATCACTGATCTGCTCTCTATCTCCATAGTTCTGTCATTTCAAGGATGTTATATAAGTAGAATCATACAGTATATAGACTTTTGAGATTGGATTTTTTTCACTAATAATGATATCCTTGTGATCCATCCATATTGTTATGTTTGAATAGTTCATTCCTATTTATTGCTGAGAAGTAGTCCATGGTATGGATATACCACAGTTTGTTTAACCATTCACCTATTGAAAGGCATCTAGGTTGTTTCCATCTTTTGGCTATTACAAGTAAAACTGCTATAAACCTTTGTATACAGTTTTCTGTGTTAACATAAATATTCATTACTCTTGCTCAAGAGTGCAATTGCTGGGCCATATGGTAATTACATGTTAAGTTTTTTAAGAAACTGCTAAACTGTTTCCAGATTGGCTGAACTATTTTACATTCCCACCAGCAACATCTGAATGATTCAGTGTGCCTGCATCCTTGCAGTATTTGGCATTGTTACTGTTGTTTTTGTTTTGTTTTGTTTTGTTTTAGCCATTCTGATACATGTGTAATGATATCTCATTGTAGTTTTAATTTATATTCCCTAATGGCTAATATTGTTGAATATTTTTTTAAGTGCTTATTTGCCATCTGTGTATCCTCTTCAATGAAATGTCTCTTCATGTCTTGTTCCCATTTTCTAATTGAATTTTTTTATTGTTAAGTTTTGAGAGTTCTGTATAGATAGTAGATATGAATCCTTTGTCAGATATATGGTTTGCAAATGTTTTCTCCCAGTCTGTGACTTGTCTTTTCATCCTCTTTACAAGGATTTTTACAGAGCAAATTTTTTTATTTTGATGAAATCCAATTTATCAATTTTTTTCTTTTATAAATTTTATTAGCTATAAGAAATTAACACAAACTTAGAGGCTTAAACAACTAATATACTATCTTACTGTGCTGGAGGCCAGAAGTTCCAAAGTGGGTTTCACTGGGCTAAAATCAAGAGGATGTCAACAGGGCTATGTTCCTTCTGGAGGCTCTAGGGGATAAGCTGTTCTTTGCCTTTTATGGCTTCTAGAGACTGTCCACATTTCTTCCAGCAATGGCATCGTTCCAACCTCTGCTTCTGTCATCACATCTCCTCCCCTGACTCCGAACTTCCTGCCTCCCTCTTATAGGCATCCTCATGATTACCTTGGGCCAACACGGGTAATCCAGGATAATCTCCCCATCTCAAGATCTTTAACTAAGTCACATCTGCAAAGTCCCTTTTGCTACATAAGGTATCACATTCAAAGGTTCTGGGGATTAGGACATGGACATGCCTGGAGGACCATTATGCAGCCTACCACATGAATCTTGCTTTTGGTGTCATGTTTAAGAACTCTTCACCAAGCCCTATGTCCCAAAGAATTTCTCATATTTTTTTTCCTAAAAGTTTAATAGTTTTATGTTTGACATTTAAATCCATAATCCATTTTGAATCATGTATATATAAGGTGTGTGGCATTAGTACATTTTTTTATTATGTACAAGGTACCACCCAGAGCAAATGGAAACATTGTACTTACCTCAGAGAAGACCACCAAGATGGCTTATTTCCATGTGTTCACACTGATAGTACCTGATCCAAAACAGAAACAGCATTCATGCCAATAAAAGAAACTGTAGAGTAATACCACTCATAAATGAATATGTAACCTCCTAAATAAAATAAGAATAAATTGAATTCAGCATTACCTTAGCAGAATGTTCCACCACCAAGTAGAGTTTACCCCCAGGATATTAGTAAATCTATTCTTTTAACACAAAAATGAGTCAACAAAAAACAACTGTACAATTGTCTTAATACATGCTAAGAAAGCATACAATAAAATTAAACATCAATTCCTGATTAAAAACTCCTTAAAAACTAGTGATATAAGATATTTCTGTAGCATCTAAAAGGTATCTATCTCAAACCAATGCCAACATCATTAATGATGAAAGCCTACAGACATTTCCATTAAAATCAGAAACAAACCATGAATGTCCCTTATCAACATAGTTATTTACTACTAATTTCAAAGTCCAGTCAAGGTAATAACAAGTGAAACAGAAATAAGAGGGATAAATATGGGAAATAATTCTAAACAGAATTATGTTTAGAGGTGACCCTTTTTCTATCACAAATAAAATCCCTACAGCAATACTCAAAACTTTCTTTGCACTGCTGCAACATCAGTCAATAAAATGATGAGATCTGGGGTCAGCAAGGGGAAGAATGGTAAGAAGTGAGGTAGGAGAGATAGGTAGGCATCATGTTAGATAAGATCTTGTAGGTCATAGCAGACTTTGGATGCTATTCTGAGTTAGAAGGGAAAGTACTGATTAATTTTGAACAGGGAAGTGACAGGATTTAATCCCCTTTACAACACTTATCACTTGTTTGGGCCAAATTTCTTCAAATTTGGAAAATTTTCACTCTCCCCACTGAATGAGAAAACAAATGTCTAATCAATTAAAAAAATCAAGAAAATCTACAACTTGAAATTGAAATACAGATATTTTGACTTTTGACTCCATTAATGATAAATGATCCAAGAATGTTGGCAGAGAACATTCTTTCTCCAGAACACATAAAAATAGGCAGAATGAGATATCAAAGGAAGACATTTCATTCTGAATCAAATATACTTCTGGTTTAACAACACAGGAAGATAGCTGGTTGCTGTAACATCAGAATTGGGGCAAGGAGGATCTGCAAGCCAAGGCACAGAAGCACTGAAGAAACTCCTAGCAAAGTTAACCGAAATCATTGACGAAGGCTTCTACTTGCAAACAGGTGTTTAATATCACTGTAATAGGACTTTTTGTAATCTAATGTCTCATCACAAATCCACATTGCCAAGAAATACAAATCAAGGTCTGACTATAAAGAGTTGGCCGAACTGTTAAATTCTCAAAGGAACCCAGTCATAAAGATTTTACTGAAACAATAGAGCAAGGGGTCACTGTTAGAGCTGCCATAGAAATTGCTCTGCTTCAAAGATTTATCATGTGTCACTGTACATCTTATTGACAACAGAAACTTTCCATTTAAAATGCACTTGGAAGGTCCTAAGAGAACTAAAGAATGCCTATGTTCACTTGAGGAATATTAAGAAGAAAAATATGACATCTTCATTCCAAATTTTGAGGACTTGTCTTTATTCTTCTTTTAAATTGAGATATATGGGAAGCGGCTGTGGCTCAATCAGTAGGGCTCCCGTTTACCATATGGGAGGCCCCGGGTTCGGTTCCCGGGGCCTCCTGGTGAGGGCGAGCCCGCCCGCACAGCGTGGTTGGCTGACCCAGCGAGCACAAGCAGCAAGGGGGGGATAAATTAATAAATAAAAATAAATAAATAAATAAATTGAGATATAATTCACATACCATAAAATTCATCCTTTTAAAGTGTATAGTTCAGTTTTTTTATTATATTCACAATGGATTTGTATTTTAAGACATCTTAGACAGTACAGCCTATGAGGGAAAATAACCCCCTACAAGAAGCATTTATGATATAGCATTTCTATTTAGTTTTACATAGTTAATAAAGAGTTTTTAAAAGCACGTATTTGGATTTTCTTTCATTTGTTCTCAATATCAATTATGGTATTTTTACAGGGTGTGGTGAGTCTTCAGGAACAAATTACGATGTATTATATTGCACCAATAGGATATAAGAGTTTACCTTATGACAGTTTAATGCCTGAACTCCATCCAGGAACAAATAAGCTATAAGTTATTTGCAAACAATATGGCTGTTTACTTTAAAAACCCAAGAGAATAAGCTGAAAAACGGTTAGATTTGATAAGATAGCTCAATAAAGTGACTAAATACAAGATAATATACACAAAAATCAGTTTTTCCTGTATGCCAATAATAACCAATTAGAAAATGTAGTGGGGAAGAGATCTACAGAAATTTATTGAGATTGAGATATTTAAAGGAATGTATGACTAAATGGAGAGATATACCATGTTCCTGGATGAGGAAATAGATTTGTGAAGATATTAATTATATCCAAATTAAATTGAATGTTTAATGCACTTCCAAATAAAATCCTAATTGATTTTGTTTGGAACTTGATAAAGTTATTCTAAAATTCACCTGAAAGAATAAACAGTCAAAAATAAACAGGAAATATTTGAAACCTGAGAGTAATGAGGAGGAACTAGCACAACCCGATCTTAAAACACAATACAATGTTCAACATCACTCATGATTAGGGAAATGCAAATCAAAACTACAATGAGATATCATTTCACACCTATCAGAATGGCCACTATTAAAAAGACAGAGAACTACAAGTGTTGGAGAGGGTGTGGAGAGATAGGAACACTTATTCATTGTTGGTGGGAATGCAGAATGGTACAACCACTATGGAGGACTGTTTGGCAGTTCCTAAAGAAGTTGAATATAGACTTGCCACGTGACCCTGCAATACCACTACTGGGTATATACCCAGAAGAACTGAGAACAGTGACACGAACAGACATCTGCACACCGATGTTCATAGCAACATTATTCACCATTGCCAAAAGTTGGAAACAACCCAGGTGTCCATCAACAGATGAATGGATAAACAAACTGTGGTCTATTCACACGATGGAATATTATGCAGCTGTAAGAAGAAATGAAGTCATAAAGCATATGGCAACATGGATGAACCTAGAGGACATTATGTTGAGCGAAGCAAGCCAGACACAAAAGGACAAATACTGTATAAATGCGTTAGTATGAACCCAATATATTGTGTAACATATTGTTTGATTAAAAAAATTTTTTATATGTATCCAGTACATTTCATTGAGAAATGTATATATATTTAAATGGATGCAGGCCATTTTAAATTAGCACACACCACCCATAACTGAGTGGGAGAGAGTGTGGTCTACAGTGTGAACTGTGGTCTATGGTTGGTGGCAAGTCTCCAGGATGTGTAAGTTCATTGAGGTTGGTGGGCCACACTGTGGGAGATGTTTGTGTTGGATGTGGTGGGAGGTGTGGGAGGTGGGCAACATGGGAATCCCAGTGGGTTCCGTGTAATATTTTAGGTAATCTAAGCACCTCTTAAAATATATGTATATATATATATATAAATAAATAACATTTTTGTAAGCAAATACACATATATGCATATATATTTATAAAAAACAAACAAACAAACAAACAAACAAAAAAAACAAATAGAACATGAAAAGAACCCAGATTTAAATGCAGTAATTATAATGAATTATGTTGAATTACATTAATTAGTAATTAAAATGAATATAAATGCTCTTAAACAAAAAAAAAAAAAAGAAAAGTGGTATGTGTCTATTGCTGAACATGGAATAATAGAAAAAAATACAAATAAAAAATTGAAGTCACTCATTAAAAAAAAAAAAAAACACAATACAAATATTCAAATATTCAAATAGAGTAGTTCTGGTACAAAAATAGATATATAGGTCAATGAAACAGAACAGAAAAGCCCAGAAACAGACCCTAGTATATATGAAAACTTAATACAGAATAAGGAAAGCCTCACAAACAGGGAAGGAGTGGATTGCTCAATAAATGGTGTTAAGGGGAAATAAGCTAGTTATTTGGGAGGAATAGTTATAATGTCATCTCATACCATATACCTAAATATATTCCAATTATATGAAAGAGTTTCATTTAAATCATCAAACCATAAAAATAGTAGAAGCAAACGTAAGGAACCTAGAAAAAGGAGAATTTAGAATATATCTGCCTGCAGTTCACTTATGGCCTCTTCCACCAGGATTAAAATGGAGGGGGCCCTCATCGGGCCCGATCAAGTCTTTTCCTTGGCCCTGGGGCTATCTAAGCCAAAGCAAGATTTCCAACTCAATAGCACAACACTATTATCCAAGTGTGCAGCAAAATCAGTGGCCAGGTCCCTCAGAATGTATCGAGCTAATAAGACTTGTATGGGCTATCTTAAACAGGCTTCCCTCGGGTGCCACAGGTCCAAATTCACTCCTATCCTCGGGCTCCCTAACAAGAGAGTAACAAGAGGAACAGTGGAGAAGCTGGAAGAAAAATAGATGGGGGTGTTCCTTTTTGGAGGAAGGGAAGAGACTGTCTGACTCAACTGCTGCCTCTAGGTCCAAGGATATCACAAGGAACCAATCCTTTGTAGGCCTCCACAACACAAACTACCACAGTCCTCCATAACTGGAAAAAAAACAGAGCTCAGGAAACTAGTGAGTCAGAAAACAAAGCAGTCACTCTGGGGGACTCCACCCCCTTTACAAACCCAACTCCGTGGAGGCAAGCCAGGTAACACAGCCCAAAAGCATCTGTACAAACAAGTCCTCCCTGAAGACAAGCATAGCCTGGAAGATACCTCATTCTTTATCCCCAAGGTCTGTCACACCATATGACATATACAGGCCATGACAGCTCCACAAACACATTGTTCCTAGAGGATTAGCAGTTCAGCAAATGTGTCGGCTTAAATTTCTGTCTGAACCACCTCACTCAGTGCTCTCAAGCTCTCACTATACTATTCTTTCATTATTTTGACAACTGTTCATGGAGATCCTCGTATGTGTCTGGCATTGTTCTGGATGCTGGGGTCACAGCACTGAATAAAACAAAAACCCTGCCCTCACTGAGCTTATATTCGAGTTGGTGGAGGCAGACAAAAAGTTCCATGAAGAAAAATCAAGCTAATAAGGACTCAGTGTGTGATGGAGAGTTATATTTCAGCTAGCTTGCAGGGGGAGGCCTCCCCCCGGTAAGGTGTTATTTGAAAAGAGACTTGAATGAAGTCGGGGGTCAGCCATGTCAATATCTGGAGAAGAAAAGTCCAAGTAGAGAGAGTCACGAGGACAAAAGCCCTGAGGGGGTAGCTGCTTGGATGTACAGGGAACAGCAAGATGGCCTGGTAACTCGTTGCAGTGGAATGAGCAAGGGGGAGAGTGGAAGATGAAGTGAGAGAAGTGGATGGAAACTCGATCAAATAGGAACTCATCAACTTAGGGGCTGACTTTGTATTTTATTCTATGTGAGATGAGTTTAAAAATGAAAAATGAAAAAATCCAAACATATACAAAAGTAGAGGGAATAGTGTAATGAACCTCCATAAGCTTACCACAATTTGACAACTATCAAGATATTGCCACTTGCTTCATCTATTCCATCTTTTCTTTTTTCCTTTCTGGTTTAAAAATTTTAAAGAAAATTTCACCCTTAGATATATCACATCAAAACAAACAAACAAAAAAAAACATGGCCATTTTCTCATGTAACAATACAGCCATTATCACCCCCAACAAAATTAACAATAATTCCTTGGTGTCTCCTAGTACTCAGTCCATAGTTAAATTCCTCTCATTGCCTTAAAATGTTTTTTTTTAAACAGTCATTTTAGGACATCTCATAAATTGTTTTAATCTAGAGCAATCCTCCCTCTCTCTTGCTCCAATCTTTTCACACCATTGACTTCTTTTTTTTCTTTTCATAATTGCATAGTTATTTATTTGTTTTTTTAAAGAAATCAATTTTATTGATACATATTAATAAAGCATAAATCCATCTAAGGTGTACAGTCAGTGGTATTTGGTATAACCACGTAGTTATGCATACATCACTTCAATCATTATTAGAGCATTTTCATTATTCCAATAATAATAATAATAAAAAACAAGAAAAAAACTCATCACTTCTCAATCTCTCCATGCTTCCCCTGCCATATATAGCTGCTATTCTGTTTCCATCTCTCTAGTTTATTTGTATTTATATTTTGTAAAAACAGTCATATATGCAATATTACCCATATTCATATTTCACATGAGGTTTCACTATGTTATACAGACCCATGTTACATTTTTTAGCTTTCCTTCTAGTAATATACATGTCCTTAGATGTTCCCATTTGACCACTGTCATACCTATATAATAGCTCTGCTAGTCACAAACACCATGATGTGCTCTCACCATTTCCATTCATTTCCAAAGATTTACAAACAACCTTTTTACCAATTCTGCACAGATTAACCCTCAGCTTTCCATTCTCTAACCTCATTCTATTTTCTGGTGACCTATATTCTAATTATTAACTCCATGAGTTTACACAGTATGTTTATTTCATACCAGCGCAATCATACAGTATTTGTCCTTGTGTGTCTGGCTTGCTTCACTCAACATAATGCCCTCCAGGTTCATCCATGTTGTCATATGTTTCATGACTTCATTTCTTCTTACAGCTGCATAATATCCCATCCTGTGACTACACCACAATTTGTTTATCAGTTTATCAGTTGATGGACACTTGGGTTGTTTCCAACTTTTGGCAATCGTGTATAACACCACTATGAAAATCGGTGTGCAAATGTCTGTGTCACTGCTCTCAGTTCTTCTGGGTATATACCTAATAGTAACCATTGACTTCTCTTTTTTTTCCTTTATTTTTAAAGAAGTTTTAGGTTACATAAAAGTTACATCGAAAATATAGGGGATTCCCATATACCCCACTCCCTCCCCCTCCCACACTTTCCCCCATTTTAACATCTTACATTAGCGTGGTACATTTGTTACAATTGATGAACACATATTGAAGCATTGCTACTAACCATGATCTATAGTTTACATTTTGGTTTACACTTTGCACTGTACAATTTTATATGTTTTGACAAAATGTATAATGGACTGTATCCATCATTGCAATTCATGCAGGATAATTCCAATGTCCCAAAAATGTCCTGTGTTACACCTATTCTTCTCTTTCCCTCCCCTCAGAACCTCTGCCATTGACTTCTTGATGAAACTAGATCAATTGTCCCATAGAAAGTCCGATATTCTGGATTTATCTTGTGTTTTCCTCCTCTTGGTAACTTGTTTCTTTATTCCTCCAATTTCCTGTAAACCCAGAAGCTAGCCAGAGGCTTGTTTAGACTCAGTGTCAACTTTGGAGGCCAAGAATACTTTAAAGGTAGTGCTGTGTATTCGGCGTTGCATCACATTGGCAGGCATTTAACATTGATGTTGTCCCACTGTTAGTGATTCTGAGACTAATCAGAACATGCAGGTGGCACAAATTGTAGTGGATACCCATGATAGAATATAATACAGGTATTGTAACATTCCACATCAACTTTTCACCTCATGGCCTGACTGAAGTACTTCACCAGAGGTTGTACAATACTCTTTCTATTTCTATCACTCCCTCTACACTTTTTAGCTCATATATGACACAGTATATGCAGATAAGTCTCACTTCCAACTCTACCCCCTCTACCCTGTTCCTTCCCTCTCCCTATAGGTAACCATTTTTATTAATTTGTTTTTTTTCCATCACAGAGTTCTTTTTGCAAATAGAAGCTCATATATATTTGTATTCCCCACCTTATACAAAAGGTGGCATTTCTGTATATGCTATTCTGCATCTTTCTTTTTTCACTGAAGTATATTCTGGAAATCTCCCCACATCAGTGTCTAGAGATCTTCCTCATCATTTGGGAGGTTTGAGTAGGGGGATGACAAAATCTGACTTATAGTAAGAAGCATTCCTCTAGCTACCTTGTAGAAAACAAACTTGAAGTAGGCAAGTATGGAAGCAGGGAGGCCGTTAAGAGGCTACTACTCTTGTCTAGGAAAACATGGAGATGAGCCATCTTAGACCCTGCAAATGAGGACAACACCCTAGGGATGAAGGGGTCTGGGCCCCTGGCAACCTCACTGAGCAGAGCTGCCGGAGCAGCTTGGACATTTACCAGAAAGAAATCTTTATCTCATTTAAGTCACAATTTATTTTGGATCTCTGTCACATGCACTGATCCTGCATCCTAGCTAATACAAATCATTCTAGCTCTAACATGCTCCAATTATTATGACTGGGAGTCAAAAGAAACCAGAGACCAGGAGATCAAAATAGGAACCCAGCTCTAGGCCTTGCTTCTACCCAACACGAAGTCATTGATGACCCAAGATAACTTATTTTCTTGAAGACTTTCCATGGCTAACCCCACCACCACTGTTCTGACCCCACTCCTATTATTTTTTTTTTACTTTGCTGCTCACTCAAATCCAGCAGCACAGGCTTACTTAATATTCCTTGAACAAGTTAAGCATGCTCCTGCCTCAGGGCCTTTGCACCTGCTGTTACCTCTATCTAGAATGGCTCTCCCCCTAGATAACCACATGACTTACTCCCTAGCTCCCTTCAGATGAATATTCAGAGAGGCCTTCCCTGAGTAAACCTACCTAAAATTGCAAACCACTCCCCATCTCCCTGACTCTGATTTATTTTACTTCACAGAATGGATCGCCACTTGGCATTGTATTATTTCTTTGTTTATTGTTTTCATCCCTCCTGTGACAGTTTGAAGCTTTTTGTGAATCCCAGAAAAGGTCGTTTTCTTGGAGATAATCCATTCCTGTGGGTGTGGGACCCTTTGATTGGATTGGATTCTGTTGGGGGCCTTTGATGGAGTACTTCAGTGAGGTGTGACCCAAGGTGGTTCTCAGCCCTCTTGCTGGAGTCCTTTATAAAGGGGAGAAATGTGCAGAGACACACAGAGAAAGAGAGCTGCCATTTTTACCCTGCCAGGTGAGAGAGGACTCCCAGATTGCCTACAGCTGCAGAAAGACAGAGAAACCCTGAGAGGCTGAGAAAGAGGCCGGGGGCTGGAATCAGCGGAGCAGCCGAAGCTGAAGCAACACAGTTCCCAAGAGGCCACGCCCATGAAGCAGCTTGAAGCTGAAAAAGGCCCAGAGGAGACTGGAAAGATGAGTGGGCCACCATTATGCCCTGCCACGTGCCTGATCGCCCTCAGCTGCAATTTGGTGAGACAGCATCTTGACGATGCCTTGATTTGGACATTTTCACAGCCTCAGAACTGTAAGCCTTTACCCTAATAAATTCCTATTATAAAAGCCAACCCTCTTCTGGTATATTGCATTGGCAGCCTTTAGCAAACTAAAACACCTCCCTAGAATGTGAGCATCAAGAGGGCAGGGACTTTGCCTAGTTCACTGCTGTAATGCCAGCAGTTAGAACAGTCGTGAAGCATAGTTGACACACAATAAATATTTGTTGAGTGAATGAATGAGATTTAAGACATATTTCACTCAAGTTCTATTTGCACTTTACTTTAAGGAGTCTTGGCTAGAAAAAACATGAGGCAGCAGTGGCAAGGAGGGCTAGAATGAAAGACTCATCCCTGAAACTGAAAACATGGGGGAAGGAGCCTGAAGACTTCAGAAGCTTAGTTCAGCCCTTTTACAGACCAATAAGCACTCAGGTCAACTTGTGTGGAGATTTTTAAGCGTTCTGGAATTAACTAAATCTTCTATTTTTGCATCCCTGCCTTCTCCCCAAAGTTATAAATAATTTTAAAAGGAAACCAAACTTTAAACTTTTGGAAGAAAATATGGAAAAATATCTCCCTAACCTCAAGATAGGGAAGGATTTCTTAAACAACATGCAAAAAGTAAAAAAAGAAAATGATTGAAAATTCAACCACATTAAAATGAAGAAGTGAAAAAAAATCTATAAAAGAAGTGCAAAGACAAGCTACAAGCTAGGAGAAAGATCATTCACTCAGCAGACATTACTGAGCATCTACTATGTGCCAGGCACTGTGAACAAAACCAAAATAACCCCTGTCCTTGAGGGGCATTCTATTGAAATGATATTGATTACTCCATGTCAGACACCATTCTAAGTACTTCACGTATATTAACTCATTTAATCTTCACAACAACTCTATGAGATGGGTACTCCACAGATGAAAAAATAAAAGCAGCACAAAGAGGTTAAGGAAACATGCACAGAGAGATTAAATTGCCTGAGATCATACAGTTAGTACAAGGTGGAGCTGGGATTTGAACCTAGGCAGCCTGGCTCCAGAGGCCATGCCGTCTATACCTTACTGCATGTTAATATACTGACAGGTGCAGCATCTAATTGACAAAAGATTAATATACAGAATATATCCAGAGCGCCTACAGGTCAAAAAGAAAGAGAAAATCAACCAATAGAAAAATGGGCAAAAGACACAAACAGGTATTTTTCCAGAAGTATGGCCCATACTTTTAAAACTGCAAATTAAAACCACAAGATACCATTTCATACTAAGCTGACTGAAAAAAATTAAAAAGTCAGTTAAAGCTAAGTGTTAAAGAGGATGTGGGTCAATGTGAACTTTTGGATACAATCACTTTGGAAAACAATCTAGCATTCCCTAGTAAAACTGAATATGCGCAGACCCTACCCAGCAATTCCGAAACTCTTAGGTAGATATCCTAGAGAAATTTTTGCACATGAGCACCAGAAGACATATGTAAGAATGTCCTAGAAGCATGGCTCAGACTAGCAAAAAACAAACAACAACAACAACAAGTGGGGACAACCCAAATGTCCATCAACAAGAGCATGGATGAATAAATTGTGGTATATCCATAGTTATACATGGGAATACAAAAAGCAGAGCAACATATATCAACAAGGATGAGTCCCAAATTCTTAGTGTTGAGTGGAAACAATCAAGTCACAGAAGAACACATTATATACACACACACACACACATACATACATATGTCAAAAGCAGGCAAAACTAAACAATATCTTGTTTAGGAAGGAAATGAAAGCAAAGGAATGAGAGACAAACACATCAGTATAGTGTTTACCCATTACCCATGGTGGGGGTGGGGAGAGGGAATGTGATCAGGGAGAAGCATGCAGGGGCCTTCAAAGGTACTGGAAAGCTACTATTTCTTAAGCTGGGTGATGGATACACACGTGTTCTCAGGATTATTCTTTCAACTGTATATTTGCCTCATATTTACTCTTTCATATGTATAATATATTTCATAAATGCACAACGAAAAAAGAAAAGCCCTAGCAGATCTGAAAAGGATTGTATCCCCTTTTCAGAAACACGACGCTGGAGAGAAGCTGGAAGGCCATGCCTGTTTCTGCTAGCCCACCCATTGTTACATGTCAAATCTCTCTGATGTTGATGGGACTACCAGGACTTCCCTCCTGGTACCCCACACTTGATCTGTGTCCCACATACTAGCCCTTCTCCCAGTGGTCACAAATTAGTGGTCCTTGGACCAAATCTCTTTGCAGCTATGTTTTGCTTAGACAACACAGTTATTTTTGCTCTTTAAATTTGAAATGGTTCAGAAAAAAACACCACACACATATATGTATATATAGAGAAAATAAGTATGCAAAATATTAACAATTGTTGGATTTAAGAGGTAGATGATATACAGGTGTTTGTGATGCTATCCTTTTAACTTCACTGTGTATTGGAATTTTTTACAATAAAAAGTTGGAAAAATTCGATTCAAATGCCTTTAGAAGGAGCATGCCTTCTCTGGCTCACCACAATCCCCACCATTCCCTATTGTATAACTCTCAGTCTGGTTCTCTCATTCATTATACTTCTGGTCCCTAGAGACATTTGAGTTTGCAACCTCAGGCTCAACTTCTAGGTCTTGACCCCTCCTAAATTTCCATCTCCTGCATGTAAACAGGTCATGATGTTGGAGTATTACAGATGTTTCTCTTATTCGCATAGGCTGAAGAAACCATACACTAAGTTTAGTTTTTAGAACAGGTTAAGGAAAATAAAAATTCATGTAATTCCTCATGATCCTGCAATGAAGGGAAGTCCTTTCCATTTACCCCAAGCAGCTTACAGTAACATTAGTAAGTGTACTATGCCTTGTAAGATTAAGGTGGGGCCTTGGAAAAGGGAAGTCACACCAACTAGCTTCTCCCAGAAGATAAGGTGAAGAATTTTATGATTCTTTATGACTCTTGTAGTCTTTCTGGCACCAAAGGTGAAAGGGGTCACCTAAGATATCCCAACAACATCAAGGGGCCTATGGGCAAGGGGGTCAATTACTGTATCAGGGATATACTGAATGAGATGAATGGCTATTACCTCGTGGACAGGCACTGTGAGTTAGAAATAATCCCTTGAGGGTGCGTAGGCACCAGAGAGTTTGCAGCCAACAAACTGTTCCTCTTCAGGCTAATCGGTCCTTAGTCACTTGGAGTCCAATCACATTAGGGAAACTGAAGCAGCTTCTTAGCTAGCATTGGCCTAGACATATTCTGTGATATGACAGGCTCTTTCTTTGCAAATTATGATTTTCACTCCATTCAGCTGTCGCACTGCACTAAACAAATCTTCGATCCCTGCCACCCGCAGCTTGGCTATCACTGCACACACCATATGGCATGAATTCATCCAATCATTTAGCATGCAAAAAAAGGCCTAGAAGGACTAGGCAGATAGCTAGAGGCAGGCGGGGTTATTTGGGGGATAAGCAGAGGTTGGCCAGTGACACTGCACGATAGGCTGACCTAGTTGCCTATAGTTTACCTATAGGCTGAACTAGTTGGCTAGTTGGTGTGGCTAAAGCAGGTGAGGAAATGACAGGGCCCTTATCTGATTGTTCCAGTCACCCAGACAGAGAGATCGAGATCACTTGCCATTTTGATCTCCCTCAGGAAATGAGCAGCCCTGTACCCTTTCCTTAATCAGCATTCTCCCATAACCAGATAGATCTCAGACCAATGCTTTATTAGCAGGGAGTGTAAAAAAATGGCAGCAAGCAAACAGCCTTTGACCTAGGATTAGACCTGGGTGGTTTCCACTGGCGGTGTCACCTTTTAGAATGACCTTGCCTTTTTTTTTTTTTTAACTTTATTTTGTACATTTAATAACTGAAAACATAAGCAATAAAAAACTAAAAAGCAAACACAGCTGAACAAATATATATATTTCTCAATCAAATGCAATGGATACATGTGAATTTTTTTGTTGTTTTGTTTTTTGTTTGTTTTTGTGTGTGTGTGTGTGTGTGAATCAAACAATATATTACACAATATATTTAGTTCATAGTAATGCATTCATACAGTATTTGTCCTTTTGTGTCTGGCTTGCTTCACTCAACATAATGTCCTCCAGGTTCATCCATGTTGCCATATGCTTTATGACTTCATTTCTTCTTACAGCTGCATAATATTCCATCGTGTGAATAGACCACAGTTTGTTTATCCATTCATCTGTTGATGAACACCTGGGTTGTTTCCAACTTTTGGCAATGATGAATAATGTGGCTATAAACATCGGTGTGCAGATGTCTGTTCGTGTTACTGCTCTCAGTTCTTCTGGGTATATACCCAGTAGTGGTATTGCAGGGTCACGTGGCAAGTCTATATTCAATTTCTTTAGGAACTGCCAAACAGTCCTCCATAGTGGTTATACCATCCTGCATTCCCACCAACAGTGAAGAAGTGTTCCTATCTCTCCACATCCTCTCCAACACTTGTAGTTCTCTGTCTTTTTAATAGTGGCCATTCTGATAGGTGTGAAATGATATCTCATTGTAGTTTTGATTTGCATTTCCCTAATCATGAGTGATGTTGAGCATTTCTTCATGTGTTTTTTTTTTGCCATTTGTATTTCTTCTTCAGAGAAATGTCTATTCAAGTCTTTGGCCCAATTTTTAATTGGGTCATTTGTCTTTTTATTGTTGAGCTGCAACAACTCTTTATATATCCTAGATATTAAACCCTTATCAGATATGTGATTTCCAAATATTTTTTCCCATTGAGTCGGCTGCCTTTTCACCCTTCTGACAAAGTCCTGTGAGGTGCAAAAGTGTTTAATTTTGAGGAGGTCCCATTTATCTACTTTTTCTTTTGTTGCACGTGCTTTGGGTGTGAAGTCCAAGAAACCACCACCTACTACAAGGTCTTGAAGATGTTGCCCTACATTTTCTTCTAGTAGTTTTATGGTCCTGGCTTTTATATTTAGATCTTTGATCCACTTTGAGTTGATTCTTGTATAGGGGGTGAGATAGGGGTCCTCTTTCATTCTTTTGGTTATAGATATCCAGTTCTCCCAACACCATTTGTTGAAGAGACTGTTTTTTCCCATCAGCGTGGGCTTGGTAGGTTTGTCAAAAACCAGTTGACTGTATAGGTGAGAGTTTATTTCTGGGTTCTCAATTCTATTCCACTGATTGATGTGTCTATCTTTGTGCCAGGGCCATACTGTTTTGACCACTGGAGCTTTGTAATATGTTTCAAGGTCAGGCAGTGAAATTCCTCTCACGTCGCTCTTCTTTTTTTGAATGCTTTTGGCTATTTGGGTTCACTTACCCTTCCAGATGAATTTGGTAATTGCCTTCTCTAATTCTGTAAAGTAAGCTGTTGGGATTTTGATTGGTATTGCATTAAATCTATAAATCAGTTTGGGCAAGATTGACATCTTCACGATATTTATTCTTCCTATCCTTGAACACGGAATGTCTTTCCATTTGTTTAGGTCTTTTAAAATTTCTTTTAGCATTGTTTTATAGTTTTCTGCATATAGGTCCTTACTTCTTTGGTTAAATTAAATCCTAGGTATTTCAGTCTTTTTATTGCTATTGAAAATGGAATTTTCCCCCTGATTTCCTCCTCAGATTGTTCAGTACTAGTGTACAAAAACATTACTGAGGGAAGTGGCTGTGGCTCAATCAGTGGGGCTCCCGTTTGCCATATGGGAGGCCCCGGGTTCGTTCCCGGGGCCTCCTGGTGAGGGCAGGCCCGCCCGCACGGCGTGGTTGGCTGACCCAGCGAGCATGAGCAGCAAGGGGGGGATAAATGAATAAATAAATAAAATCTTTAAAAAAAAAAACAAAATAAAAACAAAAAAACATTACTGATTTTTGCGTGTTGATCTTGTATCCTGCTACTTTGTTGAACTCATTTATTAGTTCAAGTAGCTTTGTTGCAGATAATTCAGGATTTTCTAAGTACAGGATCATGTCATCCGCAAACAGTGAGAGTTTTACTTCCTCTTTTCCTATTTGGACGCCTTTGATTTTTTTTTCTTGACTAATGGCCCTAGCCAGAACTTCTACTACAATGTTGAATAACAATGATGACAGTGTCCTTGTCTTGTTCCCAATCTTAGAGGGAAAGCTTTCAACCTTTCCCCATTGAGTATGTTGTTGGCTGTGGGTTTTTCATATATGCCTTTTATCATATTGAGGACTTTTCCTTTCATTCCTATCTTTTGAAGTGTTTTTATAAAATAGGATGCTAGATTTTGTCGAATGCCTTTTCTGCATCTATTGAGTTGATCATGTGTTTTTTTCCCTTCAATTTGTTAAGGTGGTGTATTACATTGATTGATTTTCTTATGTTGAACCAGCCTTGCATACCAGGAATAAATCCCACTTGGTTGTGATGTACAAGTCTTTTGATATGCTGTTGGATTTGATTTGCAAGTATTTTGTTGAGAATTTTTGCATCTATGTTCATTAGAGAGATTGGTCTGTAACTTTCTTTTCTTGTGGAATCTTTATCTGGCTTTGGTATTAGGGTAATGTTAGCTTCATAAAATGTGTTGTGTAATTTTCTGTCCTCTTCAGTTTTTTGGAAGAGCTAAACAGGACTGGAGTTAATTCTTTTTGAAATGCTTGGAAGAATTCACCTGTGAAGCCATCTGGTCCTGGACTTTTCTTTGGTGGGAGATTTTTGATGACAGATTCAATCTCCTTAATTGTGATTGGTTTGTTGAGTTCTTGTATTTCTTGTCCCGTCAGTGTAGGTTGGTTGTGCATTTCTAGAAATTTGTCCATTTCATCTAGGTTGTCTAGTTTGTTGGCATATAGTTTCTCATAATATCCTCTTATGATTCTTTTTATTTCTGTGAGGCCATTTGTAACTCCCCCCCCTTTGATTTCTGATTGTGTTAATTTACATCATCTCTCTCTTTTTCTTTGTTAGTCTAGCGAGGGTTTTGTCAATTTTATTGATCTTCTCAAAGAACCAGCTTTTGGTTTTGTTGATTTTCTCTATAGGTTTTCTGTTCTCATTTTCATTTATTTCTGCTGTAATCTTTATTATTTCTTTCCTTCTGCTTGCTTTGGGATTGGTTTGCTGTTCTTTTTCTAGTTTCTCTAGTTGTTCAGTTAAATCTTTGAGTTTAGCTCTTTCTTATTTTTTAATATAGGCATTTAGGGCTATAAATTTCCCTCTCAAGACTGCCTTCGCTATATCCCATAAGTTTTGATATGTTGTGTTCTCATTTTCATTTGTCTCAATATATTTACTGATTTCACTTGCAATTTCTTCTTTGACCCACTGAATATTTAGGAATGTGTTGTTCAGTCTCCGCACATTTGCAAATTTACTTTTTTCCTGTCTGTTATTGATTTCTAGTTTCATTCCATTATGATCTGAGAAGGTGCTTTGTATAATTTCAATCTTTTTATATTTATTGAGAGCTGAATTGTGACCTAACATGTCATCTATCCTGGAGAAAGATCCATGGGCACTTTAGAAGAATGTATAACCCGCTGAGTTTGGATGCAGTGTTCTGTATATGTCTGTTAGGTCTAACTTGTTTATCATATTGTTCAAGTTCTCTGTTTCCTTGTTGATCTTCTGTCTAGTTGTTCTATCTAATGATGTGAGTGGGGTTTTGAAGTCTCCAACGATTATTGTAGAAATGTCTATTTCTCTCCTCAGTTTTGCCAGAGTTTGTCTCATATATTTTGGGGCACCCTGGTTAGGTGCATAGATATTTATGACTGTTATATCCTCCTGGTGGATCGTCCCTTTTATTAATATATAATGGCCTTCTGTATCTCATAACTTTTTTGCATTTAAAGTCTGTTTTGTCTGATATTAGTATAGCTACCCCTGCTCTTTTCTGGTTACTGTTCATATGGAGTATCTTTTTCCAACCTTTCACTTTCAGCTGGTTTGTATTCCTGGGTCTAAGGTGAGTTTCTTGCAAGCAGCATATGATGGCTCATTTTTTTTTTTTTTTTTTTTTTTTTAAAGATTTTATTTATTTATTCATTTATCCCCCCCTTGCTGCTTGTGCTCGCTGGGTCAGCTAACCACGCCGTGCGGGCAGGCTTGCCTTCACCAGGAGGCCCCGGGAACCGAACCCAGGGCCTCCCATATGGTAAACGGGAGCCCTACTGATTGAGCCACAGCCGCTTCCCAGCTCATGTTTTTTTATCCACTCTATCAGCCTGTATCTTTTGATTGGGGAGTTTAACCCATTCACATTCAATAATATTACTGTAAATGCACTATTTACTTCCTCCATTTTATTCTTTAGTTTTCATATGTCATCTTGTTTTTGTCTCTCTTTTTACTCTTTTGGTTATCCTTTCTGCTTTTCTATCTTCTATACTCTCCTCCAAGCCTCTCTCTCCTGTCTTTTTCTTTCAGGGTCTAAGGCTTCCTTTAATATTTTCTGCAAAGGTGGATTCTTTTTTGCAAACTCTCTTAGTTTCTGTTTGTTTGTGAATACTTTATACTCCTCTTCATATTTGAAGGACAGTTTTTCTGGCTAAAGAATTCTCAGCTGGCAGTTTTTCTCTTTCAGTTTCCTAATTGTATCATACCACTGTCTTCTCGCCTCCATGGTTTCTGAAGAGAAATCTGCAGTAAGTCTTCCTGGATGTCCCTTGTACGTGATCGTTTGCTTCTCTCTTGCTGCTCTGAGAATTTTCTCTTTATCTTTGACATTTGACATTCTGAGTAGTATGTGTCTTGTCATAGGTCTATTTGGATTTATTCTGATGGGGTACGGTGTACTTCTTGCACATGTAAGTTCATTTCTTTTGTGAGAGTTGGGAAATTTTCAGCTATTATTTCCTCAAATACTCTTTCTGCCCCTTTTCCCTTCTCTTCCCCTTCTTCTCCCATGACACATATGCTGTTGCATTTATGTTTTCATTCAACTCTCTGAGCCCCTGCTCAACTTTTTTCCATTCTTTTCTCTCTCTGTTCTTTTCTCTCTTCAATTTTTTAGCTGCTCTGTCTTTGGTATCACTTATTCTTTCTTCTCTCATTTTGAGTCTGCTGTTGTATGCCTCAAATGTGTTTTTGACCTCACCTATTGTGTCTTTCATTCCCATGAGCTCTGTTACTTTTCTGTTCAGGATTTCAAATTCTTCTTTGTGTTCAGTCAATGTCTTCTTGATGTCATTTATTTCTTGAACTATATTGTCTTTCATCTCATTAATTTGATTTTGGAAATTTGTGCTCATCTCGCTGATTAGTTCTCTCAAATTCTGCATCTCTTCTGGGACTTTGATGTATTCCTTTTCTTGGGCCATGTCTTCTATTTTCTTAGTATGGCTCGTAATTTTTTGTTGGTGTTTAGGCATCTGGTTAGGATGTAGTTTACTCAGATGCTCAATATCTTTCTCTTTTATAGGGATTTAGTGGCAGGTGGCTGTGAGTTACCACAGCTCTTTGATTTTTGGCTCGACCTAGATTGTTAGGATTGTCCTGATGGTTGCTCAAAACTGAGCACTGGACCCAGTAATTGGTTGTAGAGTCACTTCCTAGGACGTTGGGCAGGGAGACTATAGAGGCCAGGAAAAGCCTCTCCTGCTTATTTTTAATTTTCTTATGTGCACTTCCTTTGACTACAAGGAGATGGCGCTCTTTGGCAGCTCTCAATTCAATGCCTGGTCAGAGTGTATTTGTTGTGACACAGACAAGATCAATGTGATAGAGCTTCCTGTCTGGGGGCTAAGAGCCTTGTAATTCAAACTTTCTGAGACAGTTCTCCAGTCTTCTCTGGCAGCCCCCTCCCTTTTCCCAGCTAGGAAATATTTCCACTCCCCTCTGAGTCCTCAACAATCAGTCCCTGTTAGTAGAGGAGGAGATTGGGAGGTTTGTATATCTTTAGCCCTTTGCAGGCTCCAAGGCAAACAATGGTGCAGCCCTGCCCAGTCTGGAAGGGCTCTTGGGACACGGCAAACCAAACCTGCGAGTCAAAAGCCAAGTCAGCTCCAGGCTCTGTCTTCCCTCTCCTGTGGAATCCTCAACAATTAGTCCAGGCTAGAAGAGAGGAAGATTGCGAGGGTCGGATTTCTCCAGTCCTTTGTAGGCTCCCAGGGCAAACCACTGTATGGAAGGGTCCGTGGGGCTCTGCAGCCCAAATTTGTGGGACAGAACCTGAGCCAGCATTAGGCTGTGTCCCTTGTTTTCCCTTTCCTGTAGTGGTAGATCCCTGGAGCTCCCTTTGTCTGTAGTCGCAGGCCCAGAGGCCCAAGAATTCTAAAGAATGTCGGGGAGGGTGCCAGCAGCAGCAGCCACTGCTGGTTCCAACTCACGGTTCTGTCGGCACAATTTCTCTCTTTTGTTCCTCTCTCCTCTGGGTGGTGTGCAGCCTTCACCTGCTGTACTAAACCCTGGAAGATCTTTTTTGAGGCTGTTTCAGCCTGTCCTCTAGCTATTTTTCTGGAGAAGAGATGCCCATTTCTTACTAGTCCACCATCTTCCCGGAACTCTAGCATCCTTTCTTAATGATGGTAATATATTATAGTGAGTAACAGCTAGTTTATAAATGTGAATGTGGCTGGAAAGGGTAGTCTAGGGATGTAAATGCCAATTGAAAGCAAGCCAGAGAATAATCTAGGGACTAAATAACACAGTAAACCCAGAGGTAGATGAGAATTTTGGTTGATGCAAGAGTGTTCTTTGTGAGCTAGAGCAGATGTACATCACTACTGCAGGGTGGTGGGATTGTGGAGAAGCATGGGAAAAATACCACTGGAATGACCTATGGACTGTGGTTAACGGTAATAATGTAATATTCATGCATCATTGCCAAAGATGTCCTGTGTTGATAATGGGGGAGTATGGAAAAAGTGTGCCAAATTTACGCTATGGACCTGGTAATATTATGATGATATTATCTCATAATCATATTTTTATCTCACACCATGATGTGGTGTGTTGATGGAGGGGTGTTGTATGGGAATTCTGCACATATGCATGATTGTTTTGTAAGTTTACAACTTCTGTCATAAAAATATATTTAAAAAATAATAATAGGGTGGGTTGGGGGGGAAATACACCAAATATAAGATAAGGACTATAGTTAGTAGTAAGATTTTAATGATATTCTTTCATAATTTGTAAGAAATGACTCGCAACAATGCAAAGTGTTGGTGGTGGGTTGATGTATGGGACCACTCTATGATGTTATGCATGTTTACTTTGTAAGTTCACAACTTTTACTATACACTTATTGTTTAGTATGTTCATGTATAAATGATATAAAAAATAACAATAGGGTGAATTGGGGAAAAAATACACCAAATGTAAGATACTTTGGTTAGTAGTAATAGTTTGAGGATACTCTTAAATCATTAGTTAAAAATGTTTCATAACAATGCAAGGTGTTGGTGGTAGGGTGAGTTATGAGAGCCCTGTATGATGTTATATATGTTTGTTTTGTAAGTTCACAGCTATTATTATACACTTATTTTATGTATGCTTATATATGAGTGACATACTTCAATAATTTTTTAAAAAATGAAAAAAATCTCATTTGTCTACTCAACAACAAAAAGACAAATTACCCAATTGAAAAATGGGTAAAGGACTTGAATAGACATTTCTCCAAAGAAGATATACAAATGGCCAATAAGCACATGAAAAAATGTTCAACCTCATTAGCCTTTAAGGAAATGCAAATCAAAATCACAATGAGATACCACTTCATACTCATTAGGATGGTTATAATATAAAAAAGGAAAAATAACAAGTTTTAGCAAGAATAATGAGAAATTGGAACCCTCGTGCATTGCAGGTGGGAATATAAAACAGTGAAGCCGCTGTGGAAAACAGTTTGGCCGTTCCTCAAAAAGTTGAATGGACCTGGCAATCCCACTTCTATGTATATACCCTCAAAGAATTGAAAGCACGAACTCAAACAGATATCTGTATACCCCAGCATTATTCACAGTAGCTAAAAGGTGGGAACAACCCAAGTGTCCACCAACAAATGAATGGATAAACAAAATGTGGCACATACACGTAATGGAATATTATTCAGCTTTTAAAAGGAATGAAGTTCTGATACATGCTATGAACCTTGAAAACATTACGCTAAGTGAAAGAAGACAGACACAAAAGGACAAATATTGCATAAAATATCTAGAATAGGCAAATTAAAAAAGACAGAAAGTAGATTAGAGGTTTCCAGGGGCTGGTGGGAAGGGAAAGGAGAGTTATTGTTTAACGGTTGTTGAATTTCTGTTTGGAGTGATGAAAAATTTTGGAAACAGATAGTTTTATTGCCACAATAAAAAACTCATTTGTCAAAACTCAGCAAATATACACTTAAGATTTGTGCATTTCACTGTATATAAATTTTACCTAAAATAAACAAATATGGAACTATACTTAATGCTGAAGTATTCAGGGGTGAAGTGTATTGATGCCTGTAATTTGCTTTATATATATAAATTTTATTGAAGTATATCATTCATACATAAACACTAAGTGTATATTAAAAGTTGTGAACTTACAAAACAAACATGCATAACATCACAGGGCTCCCATACATCACCCTACCATCAACACTTTGCATTGTTGTGAAATATTTGTTATAAATTACGAAAGAATATTGTCAAACTATTACTACTAACTATAGTCCATCTCTTATATTTAGTGTATTTTCCCCAAAACCACCCTATTATTATTTTTAATATATTTTTATTGCAAAAGTTGTGAACTTACAAAACAATCATGCACATGTGTAGAATTCCCATACAACATCCCTTCACCAACACACCACACCATGGTGGAACATTTGTTACAGATTATGATATAATATCAGCAGACTATTACCATCAACCATGGTCCATAACATACATTTGGTACACTTTTTCCATGCCCCCCCCCTGCATTATCAACACAGTACATCTTTGGCATTTGATGCAAGAATATTACAGTATTGCTGTTTAACCACAATCCACAGGTCACTCCAGTTTTATTTTTCCCATGCTTCTCCACATTTCCACCATCCTGCAATAGTGATGTACATCTGCTCTAGCTCACAAAGGACACTCTTGGATCTGTACCATCAACCACAATTCTCATCCACCTCTGGGTTTACTGTGCTATTCAGTCTCTAGATTATTCTCTAGCTTTCTTTCAATTGACATTTACAGCCTTAGACTACCCTTTTCAGCCACAATCCCATTTATAAACCAGCTGCTACTCACTATAATGTGTTACCATCAACTCTATCCATTTCCACACATTTACGGTCAGGTTAATTAAAACTTCTACAAACATTAAGCATCAGTAGTCCTCAGCCCTCTTCTTATCTCCTAATAACCTATACTCTAGGTTTTAACTCCATGTGTTTATTCTTCATATTTAGTTATATTACTGAGACCATGCGCTATTTGTTGTTTTATGTCTGGCTTACTTCACTTAGCACAATGACTTCAAGTTTCATCATCCATGTTATCATATATGTCCCCATTTCATTTATTCTTACTGCAGCATAGTATTCCATCACATGTATGTACCACATTTTGTTTATCCATTCTTTGGTTGATGGACACTTGGGTTGTTTCCATCTTTTGCCAATTGTGAATAATGCTGCTATGAACATTGGTGTGCAGATGTCTGTTCGTGTCACAGTTTTCAGTTCTTCTGGATATATTCCTAGTAGAGGAATTGCTGGATCATCTGTCAGTTCTATATTTAGCTTGCTGAAGAATTGCCAAACTGTCTTCCACAGAACCTTCACCATTTTACAATCCCACCAACAGTGAAGGAGTGTTCCTATTTCTCCACATCCTCTCCAGCACTTATTGTTTTCTGTTTTTTAAACCATTTGATGCAGTGTAAGATGATATCTCATTGTTGTGTTGATTTGCATTTCCCTAATAGCTAGTGATGTGGAACATTTTTTTATGTGCTTTTTGGCCTTTTGTATTTCCTCTTTGGAGAAATGTCTATTTAAATATTTTGCCCATTTTTAAATTGGATTGCTTGGTCTTTTATTGTTGAGTTGTATGATCTTTTTTTTTTTTTTTTTTTTTTTTTTTTTTTTTAAAGATTTTATTCATTTATTCATCTATCCCCCCCCCTGCCGCCCGCGCTCGCTAGGTCAGCCAACCACGCCGTGCGGGCGGGCCCACCCTCACCAGGAGGCCCCGGGAACCGAACCCGGGGCCCCCCATATGGTAAACGGGAGCCCCACTGATTGAGCCACAGCCGCTTCCCTGATCTTTTTATATAGAGTGAAAATCAAAGCCTTATCGGATATGTGGTTTTCAAATATTTTCTCCCATTGAGTAGGTTGCCTTTTTACCTTCTTGACGAAGTCCTTTGAATCACAAAAGTGTTGAAGTTTGAGGAGGTCCCATTTATCCATGTTTTCTTTTAATGCTCGTGCTTTTGGTGTAAGGTTTAACAATGTACCACCTACCATGAAGTCTTGAAGATATTTTCCTATATTTTCTTCTAGGAGCTTTATGGTTCTTGTTTTTATACTTAGGTCTTTGATCCATTTTGAGCTAAGTTTTTGTATAAGGTGTGAGATAGGGGTCCTCTTTCTTTGGGGTATGGATATCCAGTCCTCCCAGCACCATTTGTTAAATAGACTGTTCTGCATCAGCTGGGTGGGTTTCACAGGCTTCTCAAAAATCACTTGACCATAGAAGTGAGGGTCTCTTTTGGAAACATCCATTCAGTTCCATTGGTCTATGTGCCTATCTTTATGCCAGTACCATGCTGTTTTTAGCACTATAGCTGGATAATATGATTTAAAGTTCAGAAGTGGGTGCCCTCCAACTTCACTGTCCCTTGTTAAGATATTTCTGACTTTTTGGGGTCCCTTACTCTTCCAAATAAATTTGATAATTGTGTTTTCCATTTGTTTAAAAACTGCTGGTGGAATTTTTATTGGGATTGCATTGAATCTGTATATCAATTTGAGTAGAATTGACATCTTAATGATATTTAGTATTCCAATCCATGAGCATGGAATGTTCTTCCAATTATTTAGGTCTTTTTGTTATTTCTTTAACAATGCATTGTAGTTTTCTGAACACAAGTGCTTTACATTCTTAGTTAAGTTTATTCCTATTATATTTGATTCTTTGAGTCGGTATTGTAAATGGGATTTCCCCCCCTAACTTCCTCCTCGGATTGTGCATTACTAGTATATAGAAACAGCATTGATTTTTGCATATTGATCTTGTTCCTGACACTCTACTGAAATAGTTTATTAGCTCTAGTAGCTTTGCTGTAGATTTTTTGGGACTTTCTAGGTATAGGATCATATCATCTGTGAATAGCAGAAGTTTTACGTCTTCCTTTCCAATTTGGATGCCTTTTCTTTTTCTTGCCTAATTGCTCTAGCTAGAACCTCTAGCACTATTTTAAACAACAGTGGAGACAGTAGGCATCTTTGTCTTGCTCCTGATCTCAAAGGGAAAGCTCTCAGTCTTTCACCAATGAGTACAATGTTAGCTGTGGATTTTTCATATATGGCCTTTATTTTCTTAAAAATGTCCTTTGAGGTGCAGAAGTTCTTAATTTTGAGGAGATCCCATTTATCTATTTTTTCTTTTGCTGCTCATGCTTTGGGTGTGAAGTTCATGAAACCATTTCCTATTACAAGGTCCTGTAGATGCTTCCCTACATTATCTTCCAAGGTCTTTATGGTTTTGGCTCTTATATTTAGATCTTTGATCCATCTTGAGTTGATTTTTGTATAAGGTGTGAGATGGTATTCCTCTCATTCTTTTGGATATGGATAGCCAGTTCTCAAAGCACCACTTGTTAAAGAGGCCATTCTCTCCCAAATGGAGTGGGTTTGGTGGCCTTGTCGAATATCAGATGACTGTATATGTGAGGATCTATATCAGAACTCTCAAATCGGTTCCATCGGTCAGTATGTCTATACTTGTGCCAATACCATGCAGTTTTGAGCATTGTAGCTTTGTAGTATGTTTTAAAGTCAGGTAGTGTGATACCTCCAACTTCATTTTTCTTTTTCAATATATCTTTGGCGATTCGGGGCCTCTTACCTTTCCAAATATATTTTGTAGTTAGTTTTTCCAGTTCCTTAAAAAATACAGTGTTGATTTTTATTGGGATTGCATTAAATCTGTAGATTAGTTTGGGTAAATTAGACATCTTAATGATGTTTAGTCTTCCTATCCATGAACAGGGAATATTCTTCCATTTATTTAAGTCTTCTTTGATTTCCTTTAACAGTGTTTTGTAGTTTTCTGTATATAAGTCCTTTGCATCTTTAGTTAAAATTTTTCCTAGGTATTTGATTCTTTTAGTTACTATTGTAAATGGTATTTTTTTCTTGATTTCCTCCTCAGATTGCTCATTATTGGTGTACAAAAATGCTATTGATTTTTGAGCATTGATCTTATAGCCTGTGACATTACTGAACTCCTTTATAAGTTCTAGAAGCTTTGTTGTAAATTTCTCAGGGCTTTCTATGTATAGGATAATGTTGTCTGCAAATAATGAAATTTTTACTTCTTCTTTTCCAATTTGGATGCCTTTTATATCTTTTTCTTGCCTCAGTGCTCGAGCAAGTACTTCTTTTTTTTTTTTTTTTTTTTAAGATTTTTTTATTTACTTTATCCATTTTAACCCCCCCCTTCCCCATTTGCTGTTTTGTGTCCATTCGCTGGGCAATTCTCTGTGTCTGTTTCCTGCCATCTCTTCTCATCCTTCTCCTCCAGTCTTCACCAGGATTCGATCCTGGAGACCTCCGATGTAGGAGAGAGGTGTTCTGCCACCTACGCCACCTCAGTTCCTGGTTTTCAGAGCTTTCGGAGCATCTCGTCTTGTCTCTCCCCTGTTATATCATCATCTTGCTGCATGGCTCCCAGGGCTTGGTGGCTCACTGGCACACAGAGCCTGGCAGCCCATGCTCCTTCTATATATATGTATTTTTTTACCGGGAGGTCCCTGGGATCGAACCCAGGTCCCTCCATATGGCAGATGGACGCCCAACCATTTGAGCCATATCCGCCCCCCTTGAGTAAGTACTTCTAAGACAATGTTAAATAGGAGTGGTGATAGTGGGCATTCTTGTCTTGTTCCTGATCTCAGAGGGAAGGCTTTTAGGATTTCACCATTGAAGATGATGTTAGCTCTGGGTTTTTCATATATACCCTTTATCATATTCAGAAAATTTCCTTCTATTCCTATCTTTTGTAGTGTTTTTATCTGGAAAGAGTGCTGTATTTGTCAAATGCTTTTTCTGCATCTATAGAGACGATCATGTGATTTTTTTCTTTCAATCTGTTTACATGTTGTATTACACTGATGATTTTCTTATATTGAACCATCCTTGCATACCTGGGATGAAACCCACTTGGTCATGGTGTGTAATTCTTTTGATATGTTGTTGAATGCGATTGGCAAGTATTTTGTTGAGGATTTTAGCATCTAGGTTCATTAGAGAAATTAGTCTGTAATTTTCCTTTCTTGTGGTATCTTTGTTTGGCTTTGGTATTAGGGTAATGTTGGTATCATAGAATGAGTTAGGCAATATTCCTCCTACTTATATTTTTTGGAAGAACTTAAGCAGGATTGGTGTTAGCTCTTTCTGGAACGTTTGGTAGAATTCAGCTGTGAAGCCATCTGGTCCTGGGCTCTTCTTAGTTGGGAGGTTTTTGATGACTGAGTCTATCTCTTTACTTGTAATTGGACTGTTGAGTTCATCAATTTCTTCTTTCGTCAATGTAGGCTGTTTGTTAGGTTCTAGAAATTTGTCCATTTCCTCTAAATTATCATTCTTGCTGGCATGTAATTTTTCAAAGTATCTTCTTATGATATTCTTTATTTCTGTGGGGTCAGTAGTGATATCCCCTTTCTCATTCCTTATTTTGTGTATTTGCATTTGTTCTCTCTTTTTGTTTGTTAGTCTGGCTAAGGGTTTGTCAATTTTATTGATTTTCTCAAACAACCAGCTTTTGGTTTTGTTTATTTTTTCTAGTGCTTTCTTATTCTTTATTTCATTTAGTTCTGCTCTAATCTTTGTTAGTTCCTTCTTTCTACTTCCTTTAGGTTAGTTTGTTATTGTGTTTCCAATTCCTTCAAGTGCGCAGTTAGGTCTTCAATTTTAGCTCTTTCTTCTTTTTTAATATACGTATTTATGGCTATGAACTTCCCTCTCAGGACAGCTTTGGCTGCATCCCATCGGTTTTGATATGTTGTGTTGTCATTTTCATTAGTTTCAAGGTAGTTACTGATTTCTTTTGAGATTTCCTCCTTGACCCACTGTTTGTATAAGAGTGTGTTGTTTAACTTCCAAATCGTTGTGCCTAATCTGTTTCTCTGGCCCTTAGTGATTTCCAATTTCATTCCATTGTGGTCAGAGAAATTACTTTGTATAATCTCAGTCTTTCTGAATTCATTGAGAGTTGTTCTGTGGCCTAGCATGTGGTCTATCTTGGAGTATGAGCCATGTGTACCCAAGAAGAATGTAAATCCTGCTGTATTTGGGTGTAGTGTTCTGTATATGTCTTTTAGGTTCAGGTCCTCTAATGTATTGTTCAGAGTCTTTGTTTCTTTATTGATTCTCTGTCTAGATGTTCTGTCTAATGGTAATAATGGTGTATTAAAGTCCCCCACTATAATTGTAGAGGCATTTATTTCTCCACTTAGTTCTTCCAGAGTTTGCTTCATGTATTTTGAGGCACTCCAATTAGGTGCATAAATGTTTATGATTGTTCTCTCTTCTTGAGCGATTACCTCTTTTACTAATATATGGTGTCCATCTTTGTCTCTTACAATAGTTTTGCATTTAAAGTCTATTTTGTCTGATATTAGGATAGCTACTCCTGCCCTTTTTTGGCTGTTGTTAGCTTGTAAAATTGTTTTCCAGCCATTCACTTTCAGCCTCCTTGAAACCCTGGGTCGAAGGTGGGTTTCTTGTAGACAGCATATAGATGGATCATATTTCTTCATCCATTCTGCCAATCTATGTCTCTTGAGTGGTGAATTTAATCCATTAACATTCAGTGTTATTACTTGCAACGAATTTCTTTTCTTTTTTTTTTTTTAAGATTTTATTTATTTATTCATTTATCCCCCCCTTGCTGCTTGTGCTCACTGGGTCAGCTAACCGTGCCGTGTGGGTGGGCTTGCCTTCACCAGGAGGTCCCAGGAACCGAACCCGGGCCTCCCATATGGTAAACGGGAGCCCTACTGATTGAGCCACAGCCACTTCCCTGCAACGAATTTCTTACTTCAGCCATATTGTCTTTGGGTTAATGTATGTCATATGTTGTTTTTATTTCTCTTTTTGTCTTTTTAGTTGTTTTTACACTCTCCTCCAACTCTCTTTCCCTTGTTTTTTTATTTCAACTTGTAGAACTTCCTTTAGTATTTCTTGAAGTGCAGGTTTCTTATTGGTATACTCTCTTAATTTCTGTTTATCTGTGAATATTTTGAACTCTCCATCATTTTTGAATGCCAGTTTTGCTGGATAGAGAATTCGTGGCTGGAAGTTTTTTTCTTTTAGTACTTTGACTATGTCATACCACTGTCTTCTTGCCTCCATGGTTTCAGATGAGAAATCAGCACTTAATCTTATTGTGCTTCCCTTGTATGCGATGGTTCTCTTTTCTCTTGCTGCCTTGAGTATTTTCTCTTTGTCTTGAGCATTGGACATTTTGACAAGTATATGTCTTGGAGTTGGCCTGTTGGGATTTATACTGTTTGGGGTGTGATGTGCTTCCTGGACTTGTACATCCATCTCTCTCAATAGGGTTGGGAAGTTTTCAGCCATTATTTCTTTCAACACTCTTTCTGTTCCCTTTCCCTTCTCTTCTCCTTCTGGGATGCTTATAATGTGTATGTTTGTGTGTTTTGTGTTGTCGGTTAAATCCCTGAGTCCCTGCTGGATTTTTTCTATCTTTTTATCTATCTGTTCTACTATCTGTTTGATTTCAGATGTATTGTCTTCCATATCACTAATTCTTTCTTCTGCCTATTCAAATCTGCTGTTATGTGAATCCAGCGTCTTTTTTATTTCTTGTGCCATTGATCACCATCATATCTGTTATCTTTTTATATATGTTTACAATTTCTTCAGTATGTTCTCCCAGTGTCTTCTTAATATCCTTAATCTCTTCCTTCACTTCATTATGTTGGTACATGATATTTTTTGGAAAGCTTTGATTATTAGTTGTTCGATGTTCTGCATATCTCTTCCTGGTTTTTAGTTTGTTCATTGGACCAGTCCATGTCTTCCTGTTTCTCAGTGTGGTTTGTAATTTTTTGTTGCCCTCTAGTCATCATTTTATCTTGATGAGTTTATTTAGTTGATTAGTTTCTCTCTCTGCTCTAGAGTTTTATTTAGCTGGTGGTTCTGTGTGTGTTTTAAGTTTTCTCTTTGAGACTTTGTTCTTCTTATTTTATTTTCTTGCTTCTTTCTATGTTCCCTTGAAGGCAAAAGATTAGGGCCAGAGGAATCAAAAGATGTGAGAAAGGAAGAAGGGTAATAGTAATATTGATAAAAGTTAGAAGAAGGGCCATATACGACTTAGTAAAATGAATATTTAACTCATGTAGGCAGTGTAGAGTAATAGGAAAAAAAGTGGAGTACCTACAATGGACTGGGAAACCAAATAGAGGAAAATATATATAATGATTTAGAAGGCTAGAATGATGAGGAGGGAGAGAAAGAGTAAAGAAATGGCTGAAAGGAAAAAGTTAATAATAAAAAAAGAAGAAAACAGACTAGATAGAATAGAAATTGACACCCTTAAGTTGTGGGCTAATGAAAAAACGTGATATGTAAGAACCACAACAGAAAGCAGAAGGCAGAAAGATGAAGGAAGAAAAAGAGACAGTGTTGGGAGACAAAAATCAATATAGACAGAGAATGGGAAATTACGGAAGAAGAAGCACAGCAAAGAAGAGACAAGCTAGCAGCACCTAATTTAAAAAGAAAGAAAGAAAGAAAGAAAGAAAAACAAAGGGGTGGGGGGAGGAAAGAGGAAAGAAAAACAAGAGGCAACAAATAAACAAAGAAAAACCAAACAACCACACAAGCAAGCAGTCAAACAAAGCTAAGGAAGAACAGTCATCCTTCTTGGGCCCTTGTGGACCCTCTCAGCCTGCTTGTGTTCAACAATCAATTGTCCTGCAAGGTTCTATCTGCAGGTTTTGAGGCAGATTTTAGCTATTAAACTAAGTTAAAAATTTTTTCTTTTTTTATTTGTTAAAGTGACTTTCTTCTCTCTCTCTCTCTTTTTTTTTTTTTGGCAAAATAAGGGGCCCAAAAGAAGTCCTCTTCTAGACCACACTCGTCACCAAGGTGACCCTAAATAGGCTCGAGGAAACTAATCAAGGACTTCCCACTTCCTGGCCTCCCCAGGGGAGCTGAAGCTCTGATGTTTGTCAGTGCAGAACGATAAAATTGCCTGACTCTGCCCCCTCTGGAGCCAAGCCTTAGTGTCACCGGTCTGTTGGGTAAATCAGGCTTCCTCAGCAGATTCACCTCTCCCCTCAGCCTGGCTTCAAGTCGGCTTATCTGCTCCCCAAAGCTATGAGGGGTTCCAGGCAGCCAAATCCAAAGAAAGAAACCACTCTCCACCTTCTGTCAGAACCCTCCCACTCTCGGAGAATGCTCCTTCTCACCAGGTTGCCGGCGGGAGTTGGGGCATATCCCTGGACAGCTAGGTAAATCAACCTTCCTCAGCAGATTCACCACTCCTCTCAGGCTGGTGCCACTTCAAGCCAGCTATTTTGTTCCCCAAAGCTGCAAGGGGTTCCAGGTAGCCAAATCCACAGAAAGGAAACCCCTCTCGACCCTCTGCCAGAACCCTCCCACTCTCGGAGAATGCTCCCTCTCACCAGGTTGCCGGCGGGAGTTGCGGCTCAAACCAGCCTTTTTCCCTGAGGGTGGGGCTCAGCTGTCTGTGTCAACCATCATAGGCAGGGGAAAAACTCACGAATCTCTCCCGAGCAATCCACCTCGCTGTCCAGCTCCCTCCAGATCAATGTCCCCAAGGTTCTCGCTCTGTGCACCCCCAGCCAGACCCCCCGGGCAGGACCATGTCCCCAATCAGCCATCCTCATAGAGCGAGTCAGCGAGTGCCCTCCTAAACTGACACCATCTTTTCCATCATCTGTGCATTGGTTTTTGCTCATAGTCTGCTCATTGTTGTTTATGGTCATTGTCTGCTTGTTGTTGTTTTTGGTCATTGTCTATTTGTTTTTCTTTAGGAGGCACCAGGAACTGAACCCAGGACCTCCCACGTGGGAGGCAGGTGCTCAACTGCTTGAGCCACATCTGCTCCCTGATCATTTGTTTTTGCTCATTGCCTGCTTGTTACTTTTACTCAATGTCTGCTCGTTGTTTTGCTTGTTGTCTGCTCATTGCTTGTTTGTTTTCTTTAGGAGGCACTGGGAACTGAACCCAGGACCTCCCTTATGGGAAGTGGGCACTCAACTGCTTGAGCCACATCCACTCCCCAATTGCCCTATCTATTTCTGTAAATTAGGCTGTTGGAATTTTGATTGGTATTACACTGAATCTATAAATGAGTTTGGGTAGGATTGACATCTTCACAATATTTAGTCTTCCAGTCCATGAACATGGAATGTCTTTGCATTTGTTTAGGCCTTCTTTGATTTCTTTTAGCAGTGTTTTGTAGTTTTCTGAATATAAGTCCTGTACTTCTTTGGTTAAATTTATTCCTAAGTATTTGGGCCTTTTAGTTGCTATTGTAAATGGAATTTACTTCCTGATTTGCTCCTCAGATTGTTCAATACTATTGTACAGAAACATTACTGATTTTTGCATGTTGCTCTTGTATCCTGCCACTTTGCTGTAGTTTATTAACTCAAGTAGCTTTGTCATAGACTTATCAGAATTTTCTAAATATAGGATCATGCCATCTGTGAACAGTGAGACTTTTAGTTCCTCTTTTCCTATTTGGATGCCTTTTATTTTATTTTTTCTTGTATAATTGCTCTAGCTAGAACTTCTAGCACAAATTGAATAACAGTGTGACAGTGGGCATCCTTGTCTTGTTCCCAGTCTTAGAGGGAAATCTTTCAACATTTCCCCATTGAGTACAATGTTTGCTATGGGTTTTTCACAATGCCTTTTATCATATTGAGGAATTTTCGTTCTATTCCTATCTTTCAAAGTGTTTTTACCAAGAAATGATGCACGATTTTGTCAAATTATTTTCTGCATCGATTGAGATCATTGTGTGTTTTTTTCTTTCAATTTGTTAATGTGGTGTATTACGCTAATTGATTTTCTTATGTTGAACCACCCTTGCAAATCAGGAATAAAACCCACTTGATTGCGATGTATAATTCTTTTTATATGCTGTTGGATTTGACTTACAAGTATTTTCTTGAGAATTTTTGCAACTATGTTTATTAGAGAGATTGGTTTGTAGTTTTCTTTTCTTGTAGTATCTTTATCTGGCTTTAGTATTAGGGTGATGTTGGCATCATAAAATATATTAGGTAGGGAGGCGGCTGTGGCTCAATCAGTGGGGCTCCCGTTTGCCATATGGGAGGCCCCGGGTTCAGTTCCCGGGGCCTCCTGGTGGGGGCAGGCCCGCCCGCGCGGCGTGGTTGGCTGACCCGGCAAGCACAGGCAGCAAGGGGGGGGATAAATGAATAAATAAATAAAATCTTAAAAAAAAATGTATTAGGTAATTTTCCCTCTTCTTTAATTTTTTGGAAGAGTTTAAACAGGATTGGTGTTAATTCTTCTCAAAGTGCTTGATAAAATCACCTGTGAAGCCATTTGTCCTTAGACTTTTCTTTCTTGGGAGATTTTTGATGACTGTTTCAATTTCTTTAAATGAGATTTGTTTGTTGAGTTCTTGTATTTCTTGGAGAGTCAATGGAGGTTGTTTGTGCATTTCTAGGAACTTGTCCACTTAATGTAAATTTGTTGGCATACAGTTTCTCATAATATCTTCTTATGATCCTTTTTATGTCTGTGGAGTCAGTCATAGCTTCACCTCTTCCATTTCTGATTTTTTATTTGCATCTTCTCTCTTTTTTTCTTTCTTAGGTTTTGTCAGTTTTATTGATCCTCTCAAAGAACCAGCTTTTGGTTTTGTTGATGTTCTCTATTATTTTGTTGTTGTTCTCAATATCATTTATTTCTACTCTGATCTTTATTGTTTCTTTCCTTCTGCTTGCTTTTGGATTGTTTTGCTCTTCTTTTTCTAGTTTTTCCGGTTGTTCAGTTCCCTTTGCTGTATCCCATAAGTTTTGATAAGTTGTGTTCCTGTTTTCATTTGTCTCAATATATTTACTGATTTCTCTTACAATTTCTTCTTTGACCCACTGATTTTTTAGGAGTGTGCTGTTTAGCTTCCACACATTTGTGAACTTCCCCATTTCCCATCTATTATTGATTTCCAGTTTCATTCCATTGTGATCTCAGAAGCTGCTTTGTAAAATTTCAATGCCTTTATACTTATTGAGACTTGCTTTGTGACTCAACATGTGGTCTATCCTGGAGAAAGATCCATGAACACTTGAGAAGTATGTATAACCTGCTGATTTGGGATGCAACACTCTGTATATGTCTGTTAGGACTAGCTCGTTTATCATATTTTTCAATCTCTCTGTTTCCTTGTTGATCTTCTGTCTAGTTGTTCTACTTAATGTTGTGAGTGGTGTGTTGAAGTCTCTATCTGTTATTGTAGAGATATCTATTTCTCCCTTCAGTTTTGCCAGAGTTTGTCTCATGTATTTTGGGTCACCCTGGTTAGATCCACAGATATTTATGACTGTTATTTCTCCCTGGTGGATTGTCCCTTTTATTAATATATAATGGTCTATCTGTGTCTCATAACTTTTCTGCATTTAATGTCTATTGTTTCTGATATTAGTCTAGCTACCCCTGCTCATTTTTAATTACTGTTTGCATGGAGTATATTTTTCCAAACTTTCACTTTCAGCTGGTTTGTTTCCTTGGATCTAAGGTGAGTCTCTTGTAGGCAGCATATGGATGACTCATGTTTTTTATTCATTCTGTCAGCCTATATCTCTCTTTTTTTAAGATTTATTTTATTTATTTTTTCCCTCCCTCATTGTTTGTGCTTGCTGTCTGCTCTCTGTGTCTGTTTGTTGTGTGCTTCTGTGTCTCTGCTCGTCGTCTTCTTTTTTTTTTTTAAGGAGGCACTGGGGAACGAACCCATGACTTCCCATATGGGAGGGAGGAGCCCAATCACTTGAGCCACCTCCGCTCCCTGCTTGTTGTGTCTCCTCATTGTGCTCATTGTGTTATCTTGTTGTATCGGCTTGCTGTGCCAGCCCATTGTGTCAGCTTGCTGTCTTACTCATCTTCTTTAGGAGGCACCAGGAACTGAACCCCAGACCTCCCATGTGGCAGGTGGGCACCCAACTGCTTGAGCCACATCTGCATCCCTGTTTTTTTTTTTTTTTTTTAAGGAGGTACTGAGGATTGAACCTGGGACCTTGGGAAGCAGGTGCTCAACCACCGAGCTACAACTGCTCCCTTTTTAATTTTTTTGGAAGGTACTAGGGATTAGCTTATATCTTTTGATTGGGGAGTTTAATCCATTCACATTTAATGATATTACTGTAAATGCATTATTTACTTCCACCATGTATTAGTCAGCCAAAGGGGTGCTGATGTAAAATACCGAAAATGTGTTGGTCTTTATAAAGGGTATTTATTTGGGGTAGAAGTCCACAGATACCAGGCCATAAAGCGTTAAGTTTCTTCTCTCACCAATGTTCATTGCCACGTGTTGGAGCAAGACAGCTGCCGGCGTTTGCCAGGGTTCAGGCTTCTGGGTTCCTCTCTTCCCAGGGCTGCGTTCCTCTCCGGGCTTAGCTCCTGTTTCCTCCACAAGGTCAGCTGTAGATGATCAGGCAAACGGCTTGCTTCTCTTCCCCTGGGGCCTTCTTTCCAACATCAAAACTTCTTCTCAAAAGACTGCTTCAACTGTCCTTTGCCTTGCCTTTTATATTCAATTCCCCACCCACCAAGGGGTGGGGCTCAACGCCCTAATCCTAACCTAATCATGCCCAGATTAACAGATCAGTTTACAAGCATGACTCAATTATATTTTTGGAATTCATAATTACATCAAAGTCCCCAACGGTTACACACCATTTTATTCTTTGGTTTTCATATGTCATGTCTTATTTTTGTCTGTCTTTTTACTCTTTTGGTTATTCTTTCTGCTAGTCTTGCTTTGTACACTCTCCTCCAAGCCTCTCTCTCCTGTCTTTCTCTTTTGGCTGTAAAGCTCCCTTTAACACTTCCTGCGAAGGCAGATTCCTTTTTATGAACTCTCTTAGTTTCTGTTTATTTGTGACTATTCAATATCCTAATCATATCATACCATTGTCTTCTCGCATCCATGGTTTCTGATGAAAAATCTGCACTAAGTCTTGCTGGGTATTCCTTGTATGTGATGATTTGCTTCTCCCTTGCTGCTCAGAATTCTCTCTTATCTTTGATGTTTGACATTCTAAGTAGTATGTGTCTTGTAGTAGGTCTATTGGCATTTATTCTGATTGGGGTATATGGTGCTTCTTCGACACGTAAATTCATTTTTTTCATGAGAGTTGGGAAATTTTCAGCCATTATTTCCTCAAATACTTTTCTGCCCTTCTCCCTTCTCTTCTCCTTCTGGAACTCCCATGACATGTATGTTGTTGTGCTTCATGTTATCATTCAACTCCCTGAACCCCTGCTCAATTTTTTCATTCTTTTCTCTCTCTATTCTTTTCTCTCTTCAATTTCAGCTATTATGTAGTTTACACTCTGTCCTGCACAATTTTGTAGGTCATGACAAAATATACAATGGCTTGTATCCGTCACTGCAATGTCATGCAGGACAAGCCCAATGTCCTGAAAATGCCCCCATATTACACCTATTCTTCCCTCTCCCATCCCTCAGAACCTCTGGTGGTCACTGCCTTTATTTCAATGATAAGAGTTTTTCCATTGCTAGAATAATAATAAGCTTATAGTAGAATAATAATACGTCTACTTTAGTCCATTGTTCATTCCCCAATCTTGAGGATTTTGGGATGGTTCCTACTCTGTTTCTAATTGAGAGGGGGCTTAGATCCCATGGGGCAGATGGATGGAAATATCTTGTTTGCAGTTGCAGCAGACACTCTTTGTTCCTTGGGATGGGTATTGTCCATCATCATCTCAACTTCTTTTTTGTGCTCACCCAGTGTCTTTTTGAGGTCCTTTATCTCTCTAGCCATATTATCTTTCAACTTGTTGATTTGATTTTGGATATTTGTATGAACCTCATTGATTAGTTGTTTCAAATCTTGTGTTTCATCTGGGGCTTTGATATATTCCTTTGCTTGGGCCATTTCTTCCATTTTCTTAGTATGACTTATAATTTTTTGCTGCTCTCTAGGCACCTGATTATGATGGTGAGTTTACACTGATGCTCAGTTTCTCTCTCTCTCATAAGGATTTAGTGGTGGTAGGCTTTGTGTTACTGCCATTCTTTAATTCTTGGTTCAACCTGTTCTAGGTTTTTAGGATTGTCATTGTTAGTTGCTCAAATCTGGGCCATGGACTGAGTAATGGTTTGCAGACCTGCTTCTAAGGGCCTTGGGGAGGGAGGCTGTAAAGGCCGGAAAAATCCTCTTTTACTTATTTACCTTTAATTTCCTTCCATGCACTTCCTTGGTCCACCAGCAGATGGTGATCTTCAGCAGCCCTCTCAGTTCAAAGTCTGATTAGAGTTTGCTGCAAAACAGACAGCAACAATGTGGTAGAAGACCCTGCCTCAAGGCTATTCAGGGCCTCCCAAATCAAACTTTCTCAGAAGCTGTTCTTTAACCTTTGTTGGCAGACCCCTCCCTTTTCCCAGGTAGGAAATAATTCCACTCCCCTATGTGTCCTCAACAACCAGTCCCAGTCAGTAGGGACAGTGATTGAGAGGGTAGGATCTCTTTAGTTCTATGCTGGCTCCCGAGGCAAACAATGGCATGGCCCCACCCAGCCTGGAAGTCCTTGTGGGACACAGCGGACCAAATTTGTTGGCCAAAAGTTGAATCAGCCTCTGGCTGTATCCCTCTCTCTCCTGTTTCCTGGAGAGGTGGATCACTGTAGTCCCCTCTGTCCATAGCTGCTGGCCAGAGGCGGAGAATTCAATGCTGTTTGCTCAGACGGTTGAAGGAAGAGCACTGGCAGCTGCAGCTGCAGCTTCTACCCACAGTCTTTCTGTCGAGATTCTTTTTCTGTGCCCCTCTCTATTCTGAGTGGTGTCCAACCTTCCCCTGTTGTCCTAAACCCTAGAACATTTTTTCTAGGCCATTTTTGCCTGTCCTCTAGGTATTTTTCTGGGAGAGAAGTGAGTACTGTGATTCTCTAATCCACCATTTTCCCTGAAGTCTATTTTCTGCATTTTTTAGCACATGCAACAATTCAGCACTCTTTTGGGGCCACTGAGCCTGTGTCCAGCCCCACTGTTTAGTCTGGGCACACTTGCTGTGGTGGTTTGGAGCTATGAACTCCAGAAAAACATCTTAAACTTAATCCATTCTTTTGGGTGTGATCCCATTGTAAGTAGGACCTTTTGATGATGTTAAGGTGTGGCCCAACTCTATCATCAGGATGGGTCTTAATCCTATTTCTAGAGTACTTTATAAGCAGAGGAAAATTCATACACACAGAGAGAAGGCCGTGGTAAGCAAGAAATTGAATGTCAGTGGACCCTGGAAGAGAAAGGAGAAGACATCACCATGTGCACACTGCCATGTGATAGGTCAAGGACTAAGGATCACCAGCAGCCAGCCCCAGGGTACCAGTCTTTGGGAAGAAAGCTTTGCCTTGATGACACCTTGATTTGGACTTCTCCTAGCCTTAAAACTATGAGCCAATAAATTCCCATTGTTTCAGCCAACCATTGCATAGTATTTATTTTACAGATTTGGAATTGGGAAATGGGTAGTGGCTGGAAGAATTGTGAGGTGCTTGATAAAGCTTAGATTGTTTTGAAGAGACTGTGAAATATGGATACTGAAAGTACTTCCAGTGTAGCTTTAGATGGAAATTATGAATGTATTATTGGAAACTGGTGGAAAGGTGGTCCTTGTTTTAAAGTGGCAGAGAACTTGGTGAGATTGAGTTCTGATGTTGGGTGGAAGGTGGAACTTGAAAGCTATGAACATGGATATTTAGCTGAGATTTCTAAAGCTAAGTGTGGAAAGTGCACACACTCTCTGGTTTCTCCTTGCAGCTTACAGTAAAATGAAAGAAGAAAGGTATAAGCTGAAAACTGGTCTCTAAAGCACAATGAAACCAGAAATTGATGGTTTGGAAAATTCTGAGCCTATCTAGATAGTCTGTCTGTACTGAGACTAGGGCTAGAAGTGATTATCAGGAACCTCCCTGAGCTTCCAGAAAGTGAGAGCCCCATGTGAGGGCTTAGCTGAACATGGACCCAGTCAGCCATTTCAGTCAGGATTGGAGGTGCAGTTATCCAGGAAGGATTATAGGAGGCTCAATTGTCTGATTGTTTGGACCCCCGTGAACTTCATGTAAAGCAAACAAGATTTTTGTGAAATTTGCATGAACAGAACCACCGCCAGCCTGGACTGAAAGAGGCAGAGAAGAGTAGAATTGAAGTAAGAATAACTTCAAGGGCAGAACCATGGAAGCCAAGGTCTGGACTGAAGAGATCTCCTCAGGCCAAGAGAGTGGGCCTGTGTGTGGAAATGTGTGTGGAAAAAGGCAGGTTCACCCCTGTGTTTGGAGAGGGCAGTCCATTTGCCCCAGTGCTTGGAGGGGGCGGAGCTTGCACTCCATTGTTCAAGGGGAGTGCTGCCATGCCAATGCTTGGAGATGGCTGGGCCTCTGTCCCAGTGTTCGTGGAGAGCCTGGTCACCATCTTGATGCTTGGAGAGGGTGGAGCCTACACACTAGTGTTTGGTGAGCTCATAGCCCTTGCACAAGCACTTGGAAGGGGTGGGGCTTCCACTCTATCAGACTGGAGGATGAAACATTGATCCATAGATGACTCTCAGACCTTGAAATCTAATGGAGTTTGCCCTGCTGGGTTTTTGTCTTGTTTGGGATCCATGACCCCTGTTTTCCTTCTAATTTCTCCCTTCTGGAATGAGAATGTCTACCTTATGCCTGTCCCTTCATTGTACATCTGAATCAGGTAACTTATACTCTAGGTTACACAGGTCCACTGACAGAGGGGAATTGTGCCCCAGGACAGACCACACCCATAATTGATTTTGATGAGACTTTGTTCTTAGCATTGTTTCTGAAATGACTTAAGACTTTTGGGATGTTGTGATAGAATGAATGTATTTTGCATGTAGAAGGAACATGTCTTTTTGCAATCCAGAGGGCCAACTCTGGTGGTTTGGAGCGATGTACTCCAGAAAAACATGTTCTTAAACTAAATACATTTTTGTGGGTGTGTACCCATTGTAAGCAGGATCTTTTGATGAGGTTACTTCAATTAAGATGTGGCCCAGGAGCAAATGTGGCTCAAACAGTTGGGCACCTGCCTCCCACATGGAGGTACCAGGTTCAGTTCCTGGTGCTAAAGAAGATGAGCAAGACAGTAAGCTGACATGATGGGCTGGCGTGGTGAGCTGATGCAATGAGCTGACACAATGATGAGACACAGTGAGAGACACAACAAGAGACACAACATGCAGGGAGCAGGTGTGGCTCAAGCGATTGGGCACCTCCCTCCCACATGGGATTTCCCAGGTTCGGTTCCTGGGTCTCCTAAAAAGAAGATGAGCAGACACAGAGAGCAGACAGTGAGTGCAAACAATGGGGGCAGGGCGCAGAAATAAATAAACAAAGAAATAAAACCTATGTGGTTCAACTCAATCAGGATGGGTCTTAATTCTATTACTATTGGACAGAAAGAAAGACACAGGAAGCAAGAAGTTGAAAGTCAATGGGAACTGGAAGAGAAAGGAGAAGACATCACCATGTGCATTGCAAGGTGATATAAAAGCCAAGGCTCAAGGATCACCAGCAGCCAGCCCCAGAGTGCCAGTCTTTGTGAAGAAAGCTTTGCCTTGATGATGCCTTGATTTGGACTTGTCCTTGCCTCAAAATCATGAGACAATAAATTTCCGCTGTTTAAGCCAACCCATTGCATGGCATTTGCTTTAGCAACAAAGAAACAAAAACACCTACTAATACTTATTGCCACTGTAAAGATGGAATGGTATATATTACTTCTGTAAAGTGACATCTTTTTGAATATGCACACCTTTGATAGCCTGGGCAGGTTCATGGGTATTTTTAAAGTGAACATGAAGATTTGAGGCTCTTGATTTGAATGATTTTGTGGGGTTTTCTTGGTCAAGTGAGTAGTGAACTATTTTCAAAGATCACCTCAGGCTGCTTATGGGAGGAGCAACAAATGAGTTTTTAATATTTGAAACTCAGATCTCTGTCAAGAGAGAGATTACCACCACCCCAGAAAGTTCTATCATGCCACCTTTCTAGTCAATTCCCCAGAGACAACCAGTTCCCTGATTTTTTTCACCATAGGTTAGTTTTCTCTGTCCTAGAATTTCATATACATAGAATAATATGATGTATACTCACATTTGTTTACTCATTCAACAAAAAATTTATTCAGCTCCTAGCATTTGTTCATAGATGTACATATGATGCTCTTTCATAAGGACTAATGAGTTCTCCTACACTGACCAAAAGGCCAAAGATATTTCTAGTCCTGGCCTCTGACTTACTCTCTCCTCCTCTCCAATTGTATTGTCAGTGGAAGACCATGGACAGCTTGACCTCAGAAACTGAAATGCAGGCCCTGTGTCTCAGCTTCACCCCCCACCCACTCATTTCCCACACCAGGGACTCATCCACATTTTCCTACCTATGTGTGCAAAGGAGTGGCATGATCTCAGTCTAGTTCATGCCCAAGTGGGTGAAAGTGAAGGTGGGTAGATAGCTGGGAGGAGCTGGGCAAGCAGAGGCAGTATGTGGTCTTGTGATCCTGTGGAAGGGTGGGGACATGGGGGTGGAGACTCAGAAGAGATAGTGAAGAAAAGCATGAAGAGAGGAAACATAGTGGGCGCTGTAGCAATCAAGGCTGGGCAGCCACACAAACACTTCTCTGGAGCCACTGGGACTCTGAGCATAATGCCCTTGCCCTCCAAGAAGGACCTCAAGACTGCTCTGGAGGTATTTGCTCTCTTCCAGTGGGCCCTCAGTGCCTTTCTGATTGGTGAGTCTGCAGCTTCTGGTATTGCCTGGGAATGAGGGGGTTTTCCAGGTTGTAGGACTTTCAAGTGCTTAAATCAGGGTAGTCCCAGGCAAACTGGTACAGTTGGTGACTCTAGCCTCTGGCTTGATGAGCCTGGTTTCGTGGGATCTGTGTATGTACAAGTGGGCTTGTGTGCATGCATATGGGTGTGTGCCTATGCAGGTATGTGTGCATGTGTGCGTGCGTGTGCACATTTGTGAGCAGATGTGTGTGGCGAGCCCTCCTGGATCTACAGTGGGGCATGGAGTGCCTATTCTTAGAAGATGGGGAGCTGTTCCACTAAGGCTAGCCAAGGAAAGGGCTTAGCTGCAACTGCAGGAACTCAAACGACCATCAGTGGAAGAGAGTTGGTCCAGTGACGGGGAGGCTCTGAAAACTTTTGGTCAGGAGGATTCAGCCATTTGTCCATACATTGTTTTCAACACCTATGTCACAAACACTTGGTGACTATACCATTGATGGTATACTTTGGATGGATTGTATCTTTATTAATAGGTATCAATAAAATTGATTTGTTTTTTTTTTTTAAAGAAACAAACACTTGGTGACTGTTACTTATGTGCTGAGCACCATGTTCTAGGTGCAGTGGGAGAGATGCCTGGGAAAAATTCTCCTCTGTCAGGTAGTTTAGGTGAGAACTGAGTGGAGGCAGGGTCATGAAGAATGAGGAATGCAGGTAGACCCTGGGAGCCTGGGGCTGGCACAGAGACACACCAGTGAATAGGGAGGGTGGGCATCCCTTGCCTCAACTTACCTCCTTCATAAAGGACAGGAAATGGGGACCTAAGAGACCCACCTGGGGTAGGCATCAGGACCCCTCAATGCTGAAAAGAGCAGGGTTAACCTAGGAATGATGGGCAGTAAGAACTGGAAGGGACCTTGAAGGAGAAGGGAATTCATATGTGTTAGGCACTTACTTTGTATCAAGTATTTTCACACCCCTTATTTCATTTTAGCCTCATGCCAACTTCATGAGGTAGAGACTACTATTATGCATAATAGTGCATATTAATTGCTACACACCTAATGATAGCTAATGCACATGTAACAAGAACTAACATTTATGGAGCACTTTCTTCATGCTAGGCACTGTTCTAAGCACCTTATGTGGATAATCTCTGTTGTGCTGATGAGGATGCTGAGGTCCATGTAGTACAGGTAGTCTATCCAAGATCAATCAGCTAAGAAGTAGCGGAGATGGGCTGGGAATGGAACCCAGCATATGGGTTCCTTTCTCTGTCTCTTGCATCTCCTCACTCACCACTGGTTGGGGAGTTTGGGCATGGCATGTGTACAAGGCCAGGGAGTAAGGAAGAAGCCAGGCTGTCTGCATAGTAAAAATTCCAAACTGTAAGATCTTAAGGGCCTTAACTCAGAATGGCCTTCTACTGAGGACAAAGACCTCACAAGCTGGACCTCTGCACCCTCCACTGCCATGGGGCCCGGGGCCTGGGGCACTTTCTCCTGTAAGGGGTGAGTCTGCCATCTGGCTGGAGGGGCGGGCCTCTCATCCCTCTAGAGCGACCACCACTCTCATCCCTCCAGTTGCTGAACCTCAAAAATATCTGAGGTTAGTCTGCCAGAACTGGCCTGTACAGAGGAGTGCTCAGCCACCTGCTCTTTCGAATGGACTGTGGGTTTGGCATTTGGTGCGGCTCTTCTTCAGGAAGAGCAATTTCCCTGCCTGGGCTGGGGCCTCTTCTGCTTGGATAACAGGACCAGCGTTATTCTTCAGCCTTGGCTCTAGGGTTCTCAGAAACCAGAGTCGGCAGCCTTGTGGCATCTGCAACCAACTCCTGCTCTGACCCAGAAGCTTTAGAACATTGGATTCCTTTTGATTGTCTTTCTTGAATTTCTTGTCCTATCCCCACAGCCTTGGCTTGTTACCACTTTTTCCACTTTCCCCTACTGCCACTGTGTTCCCATTAGACAGCAGAATCTCAAAGGCCTAGGAGGTGACATTGCATTGGGGGAGAATGACCACTTACTGAGGCCACCCTGGGCCAGGCCCAATGGAGGAGGCTGGAATCTCTAGACTGGTATCTCTCTTCCCTAAGTCCAATCTCTAATCTCACTCCCTGGAAGTAACCACTGTGAACAATTTCTTGTGTATATATATATATTGTTTTAGTTTGCTAAAGGCTGCCAAGGGAATATACCAGAAATGGGTTGGCTTTTGCAATGGGGGTTTATATGTTTAAAAGCTTACAGTTTCAAGGCTGAGAAAAATGTCCAAATGAAGGTTTCATCAGGAGATGCTTTCTCCCCCAGCTGCAGCTGTCTCTGCCTTCTCCTCCAGGCTTCATTGCTATCAGTTTCTGGCTGCTCTGTCTGTGACTTTCTCTCTCAGGTTCTAGGAGCTTTTCTCTGTCGGTGGCCTCCTATTTCCAGTTGATTAAGGACTGCAGCAAGAGGACCAACACCCACCCTAGGCTTTGCCCCACGGAAGTAATACAATCAAATGGCCCTCAACTACCACAGATATGCAGAAATACTTTTCTATGGATAGGCAAATATATATGTGTGTGTGTGTGTCTATGTGCACATACACACACAGATATATAGCCCAGAGGCAGTATAATATGGGTGCTAAAAGTACAGTTTCTCCCGGCCCTGGGAGAGCCCCGGCGGGAGCGGGCGGCCGGGCGCCGAGCAGCTGAGCAGGCCCGCGGCGGGTGAGGGGCCGGGCCGGGGCCGGAGCTCGGGCGGCAGAGCTGCCGGGTTCTTCACCATGAGAGATTTTGGGGCGCTTCTCTGTCCTCTATGTAGTTGATAGTTTGGGTGGTGAAGAGATG
>JAKSZT010054532.1:3265179-3275471 GCA_026826555.1 Tolypeutes matacus
TTCCCTTGACTTCCAGCTTCTTCCCATGGCTTTCTCCTTCTATGTCCAAGTTCTGTTGCTTGTTAGGACTTTAGCAATGTTGGATTAAGGTCCACTGTCGTTTAGTTTGGGCACACCTTAACTAATAACATTTTCAAAGGTCTTATATACATATGGGTTCACACCCACAGGACCAGAGGTTGGGACCTGAACATGCCTTTTGTGGGGGACCTTGTTCAATCCCCAACAGATCCTGGCAACTGTTCTCAAATGAGTCTACATATTGGGGGAAGCAGATGTGGCTCAGGAGACTGGGCTCTCACCTACCACATGGGAGGTTGCTGGTTTGGATCCCGGTACCTTCTAAAGAAGGCAGTGAGCTGGCGCAACGGGCAGGCGCGCAAGCTGACACAAGAGACACAAGAAGAAAACACATAATGAGATACACAACAAAGCAGGGAGCAGAAGTTCCTGGTACCTCCTAAAGAAGACAGCAAGCTGATGCGACTGGCAGGCATGGCAAGCTGACACAATGAGATGATGCAACAAGAGATGCAGGGAGGAAAAAACAGAATGAGAAACACAACAAAAGCAGGGAACAGAGGTGGCTCAAGCAATTGGGCACCTCCCTCCCACATTGGAGGTCCCAAGTTGGGCTCCCAGTGCCTCCTAAAGAAACAAGAAAGATGAACAGACACAGCAAGTGAAAAATGACAAGAGGGTGGGGAGAAATAAATAAATAAAAATTTTAAAAAAATGATTCCACATATCTGGTAGCAACGGTGGTTTGAGGGAGTATGGGGTGCTGAGCTCACAGGCCAAGTGGTCTCATTTGGATATGTAACCTTGGAGAAGTCCCTTTCGGGCTCTCACCTGAAAATACTAGATTTCATATTCCTGTAGGTATACACCCTACATACTAAAAACCAACATAACCACAATGTTTAAAATGCTGGGTGGCCAAAACAAAACACATCCACCAGAATCAGCCCTCAAGCTGCCAGTATGGAATCTCTGATGTAGTCCAGTCCCTCATTTTCAGGTTAAAGCCTGTGACCCTAGGGAAGCAGATGTGGCTCAAGTGACTGAGCTCCCGCCTACCACATGGGAGATCCCGGGTTCGGTTCCTAGTGCCTCCTGGAGAAGATGAGCAAGACAGCAAGCTCGTGTGATGGGCAGGCATGGCGAGCTGACGAAACAAGATGGTGCAACAAGATGATGCAACAAGAGACACAAAGAGGAAAGACATTGAGAGACACAACAAAGCAGGGAGCTGAGGTGGCTCAAGCGATTGAACGCCTCTCTCCCACATGGGAGGTCTCTGGTTCAGTTCCTGGTGCCTCCTAAAGAGAAGACGAGCAGACACAGAGAGCGCACAATGAATGGACATAGAGAGCAGACGGCAAGCCCAAACAATGGGAGGGGGAATAAGTAAATAAAACAAGTCTTTTAAAATAAATAAATAAATAAAGCCTGTGACCTTAGCTTTTCTTGTGCCTGAGTCCCTTCCCAGTCTCCACAAGACTCTTAGAGGGAGTGGTGAGGCAGCTTTGAATGTTTAAGGACTCAGCCATCCTCTAGGCCTCCATTCTTAGCCTCCTGCCTCTTATCCCCATTTTCCACCCCATTTTCCATTCCCTGTTATCCAGATCCTTTACTTTCCTGGTAGAGTTGAAGGGCAGGGGCTGTATTGTCAGCAAGAGCTGGGTTTGACTCCCAGCTTCATCACTTATTAACTTTATGACCCTGAGCAAGTCATTTCTGAGCATCAGAGGAGTAGTTTCTCATTATTTTATGCATATTTACTCTATCTAATTGCAAATAAGATCTAAGGCGACTTTCAGAAACACACACAACACATAGGATTTAAAAAAAAAATACATACATGAGGAAAACAGGCAAAAGGAAAATAATGGCAAGAAAAGTCAAATGTCTACAGGGAACATATCAATCTACAAAATTTTACATATAAAGCTCTGGATTTTTTATTTATTATTATTTTTTTTAAGAGATGGCTCTGAGCTTCCTAGTGGCTAAAACTGAGAGAAATTCTATCAGTTTCAACTTTTTGAGCCCTAATAGCACCCACATAACAAAAGAGACCAGTTGCTTAGGAAAAGCACAGATTTTTCCTATTATGAAAAAAGACAGGGGCCAGATGTGGGTCAAGTGGTTGGGCATCCATCTGCCATATGGAGGGACCGGGGTTCGATCTTCAGGACCTCCTGGTAAAATAAAAATAGAAGGCGCGCAGGCGAGCCACTGGCCCATGCGCATGCAAATGGCGAGCCAGGCCCCGCTGAGCCATGCAGCAAGATGATGACGTAGCAAGGGAGAGACACGGGGGGAGCCAAGACGAGACATGCCAGAAACCAGGAACTGAGGTGGTGCAGGTGGCAGAGTGCCTCTCTCCCACATCGGAGGCCCCTAGGATCGAATCCCGGTGGTGAAGACTAGAAGAGAAGGATGAGAAGAGAAGGCAGGAAACAGACACAGAGGATCACCCAGCAAATGGGCACAGAGAGCAAGTGGGGGAGTGGGGGATAAATAAAGTAAATAAAAAATAAATAAATCTTTTGAAAAAAATTCTAATATAATGGAAATTAATTATTAAAAAAGAAAGACAAAATTTCTTGCTCAGGCTTTGCTTTGTGGTGAGACCTTGACAACATCCCTACAGGAAGAAAACAGTGACTTGCACCCAACTATTTCCTTTAAGGTCTTGATGACTGGCCCACAGCTTGGGGCCCAGCATGGTCCATCCCAGGATGGATCTGAGCAGAGGCCTGGCAATGGGGCCCAGGGACAGGTCCTGTTGGCAGTGAGGATAGACACAAGGTTAGTTATGGGTCATTTCTCAACCTCTGGAAACTGATCTTCTTCATTGTTTTGGGACCAATTTTTCTTTAATGAAATAAAATATTAAATAAATTAATAATTTTTATTTTGAGACAATTATAGATTCGTTTGCAGTTGTAAGAAATAATACAGAGGGAAGCGGCTGTGGCTCAATCATTAGGGCTCCCGTTTACCATATGGGAGGCCCCGGGTTCGGTTCCCGGGGCCTCCTGGTGAAGGCAGGCCCGCCCGCGCGGCGTGGTTAGCTGACCCAGCGAGCACAAGCAGCAAGGGGGGGATAAATGAATGAATAAATTAAAAAAATCTTTAAAAAAAAAAAAAAAAGAAATAATACAGAGAGATCCCAGGTACCCTTTACCCAGTTCCCCCAATGGGTAACATCTTGAAAATTATAGTACAATAATACAACCAGGATATTGGTATTAATTCAATCAAGATACAGAACATTTCCATCACCACAATGATCTCTTCTGCTGCCCTTTTATAGCCACACCCGCTTCCCTCCCGGCCCCACCCCCTTCTTCACCCCTGTAATTGCTAACCTGTTCTCCATTTCTATAGCTTTGTCATTTCAAGTATGGTATACAGATGGAACCATACAGTATGGAACCTTTCAAAATTAGCTTTTTCACTCAGCATAATTCCCTTGGTTATCCATCCAAGTTGTTGCATGTGTCAATAGTTGTCCATCTTATTGCTGAGTAGTAGTCCATCATATAGATGAACCACAGCTTCACCTGTTGGAGGATATTGAGGTTGCTTCCAGTTTTTGGCTAATACAAATAAAGCTGCTATAAATATTCATGTACAGGTGTTTGTGTGATTCTTTGTGTCTCTGGGATAAATGCTCAGGAATGCAATCCCTGGGTCATATTGTATATGTCTGTTTAGTTTTTGTTTGTTTGTTTTTTAAAAAACAAATCAATTTTATTGATACATATTAAGAAAGCATACAATTCATCCAAAGTGTACAATCAGTGGTATTTGGTATAATCACACAGTTGTGCATTCATCACTTCAATCATTACTAGAGTATTTTCATTATTTCAAAAATAATAATAAACAAAAAACAGACAAACAAGAAAATTCTTCACCTCCCAATCTCTCTATGCTTCCCTTGCTGTATATAGCTGCTATTTCTGCTATTCTTTGTTTAGTTTTTTAAGAAAACGCTAAACTATTTTCCAGAGTGACTGGACCGTTTTACATCCCCACAAGCAGTGTATGACTGATTGTATTAGTCAGCCAAAGGGGCGCTAATGTGAAATACCAGAAATGGGTTGGACTTTATAAAGGGTATTTATTTGGAGTAGAAGTCCACAGTTACCAGGCTGTAGAGCGTAAGTTTCTTCTCTCACCAAAGTCCATTGCCACGTGTTGGAGCAAGACAGCTGCTGACGTTTGCCAGGGCTCAGGTTTCTTGGGTTCCTCTCTTCCCGGGGCTGCATTTCTCTCTGGGCTTAGCTCCTCTGGTTCCTCCACAAGGTCAGCTGTAGACTATCAGGTGAATGGCTCACTTCTCTTCTCCTGGGGTCTTCTCTCCAATATCAAAACTCCAACATCAAAACTCCACTTCAGAACTGCAACTCAAAAACTGCTCCCTCTGTCCTTTGCCTTGCCTTTTATATTCGATTCCCCCACCCACCAAGGGGTGGGGCTCAACGCCCTAATCATAACTTAATCATGCCCAGATTAATAGATCAATTTACAAGCATGATCCAATTGTATTTTTGGAATTCATAATTACATCAAATTGCCAAATGGCTACACTGATCCAGTTTCTCCACATCCTCACCAGCATTTAGTGTTGCCACTATTTTTTGTTTTAGCCATCTGATATGTGTGTAGTGATATCTTATTGTGATTTTAATTTGCATTTCCCTATTGGTGAATGATGTTCAATGCATTTTCATGTGTTCACTTGCCATATGTATATCCTCTTCAGTAAAATGTTTATGTCTTTTGCCCATTTTCTAATTGGACCTTTTGGTTTTTACTGTTCAGTTTGTTGTTGTTGTTGTTGTTGTTGTTTTTGAGGTACTGGGACCAGGGATTAAACCTGGGACCACTGACCTACATCAGCTACCCTGAGTTGGCTCCCTCATCTGTTTGCTTGTTGTTTGCTCATTGTCTGCTCATTTTTGCTTTTTTTTTTTTTTTTTTTTTGCTCATTGCCTGCTCATTGTTTTTGCTCGTTGTCTGCTCACTGTCTGCTCATTGTTTGTTTGTTTTCTTTAGGAGGCACCGGGAACTGAACCTGGGACCTCCCATGTGAGAGGCTGGTGCTCAACTGCTTGAGCCACATCTGCTCCCTTACTGTTCAGTTTTGAGAGTTTTTAAAATATGTTCTAGATACTAGTTTTGGCAGATGTGTGGTTTGTAAATATTTTCTCTCAAATTGTCACTTGTCTTTTCATCTTATCACATGGTTTTTAACAGAGCAAAAGCTTTAATTTTGATGAAATCCTTTTTTTTTTTCCAATTTTTCTTGTTTTATGGATCGGGATTTTGGTGTCAAGTCTAAGAACTCAGTATCTAACACTGCATCCCAACCATTTCATCCTATTCTTTACTTTAAGATTTATAGCTTTAGATTTTACATTGAAATCTGTGATCTAATTTGAGTTTATTTTTTATAAGGTTTGAGACTTAGGTCGAGGTTCATTTTTGTGCCTATGGGTGTCCAATTGCTCTTATATCATTTGTTGAAAAAGCTATATTCCTCCAGTGAATTGGTTTTGCACCAAAAATCCTTTGGGAATATTTGTTTAGATCTATTTCTGTGTCCTCTATACTGTTTCATTGATCTATTTATCCATTCTGCCTCTAAAACCACACAGTCTTGATTACTACACTATGTAATAAGTCTGAAATCTGGTAGATCACTTCCACTTTATTCATCTTTCTCAAAATTATTTTAGTTATTCTAGTTCTTAGCATTTCATAAAAATTTTAAAGTCCTTTTGCCTTTCCATATATACTTTAGAATAACCTTGTCTGTATCTACAAAAAAGTCTTGCTGGAATTTTGATAGGAATTGTGTTAAAGTTGTATATCAGTTTGGGGAGAGCTGATATCTTTATTATGTTGAGTCTTCTGATCTATACACACCTGGCTATGTCTTTCCATTTATTTAGATCTTCATTGATTTCCTTCATCAGTGTTTTATAGTTTTAAGCATACAATCCTCCCATAGTTTCATAGATTTATACTTAAGTGTTTCTTTTTTAATTGAGTAATTGTAAATGGTATTGTATTTTTAATTTCTGTGTCCACTTCTTCATTGCTATTATATAAAAATTGAATTGATTTTTGCACATTTCTCCTGTATTGTGTAACCTTACTATTTCTAGGAGCTTTTTTTTTTTTCCTTTTTAGATTCCTTGGAATTTTCTATGTAGACAATCATGTCATCTGCAAAGAGGAATAGTTTCATTTCATCTTTTTTGATCTGTATACCTTTTATTTCCTTTTACTGCTTTATTGCATTGGTTAAAAATTGCAGCGCCTTTGTTAAATAGGAGTGGTGAGAACAGATATCCTTGCCTTATTCCTGATATTGGGGGAAAGCAATTAGTCTTTCACTATTAAGTATGATTTGGCTTTAGGTTTTTTGTAGGTGTTCTTTATCAAGTTGAAGAAGTTCCCATCTATTCTAATTTTCTGAAAGTTTTTTTTTTAGTCATGAATAAGTGTTGAATTTTGTCAAATACTCTTCCTATATCGATTGATATGATAGAATACATTGATTGATTTTAAATTTTTTTTTTTTTTTTTTTTTTTTACCAGGAGGTCCTGGGGATCAAACCCAGGTCCCTCCATATGGTAGACGGACGCCCATCCATTTGAGCCACATCTGCCTCCCTATTGATTGATTTTTGAATGTTGAACCAGCCTGGTAAACCTGGAATAAACCCCACTTGGTCAGGGTATATAATTCTTTTTATATATTGCTGAATTCTATTCGCTAATATTTTGTTAAGGATTTTTCATCTATATTCATGAAGGATATTGGTCTGTAGTTTTCTTTTCTTTTCTTTTTTTTATTAGAACAGTTGTAGGTTTACAGAAATATCATGCAAGAAGTACAAAGTTGCCGTGTACCCTTTGTTTTAGTCTGCTAGGCTGCCAAAACGCAATATACCAGAAATGGGTTGGTTTCTACAAAAACGATTTATTAGTTTATAAGCTTACAGTTCTGAGGCCATGAAAATGTCCAAATCAAGGCACCATCAGGCAATGCTTTCTCCCCAAAGACCAGCTGCTGGCAATCCTGGACTCCTCTCTCACATGGCAAAGCACATGGTAACACCTGCTGCTTTCTCTCTTCTCTTCTAGGTTTTGTTGCTCTCAGCTTCTGGCTTCCTCTGGCTTTCTCCCTGCTCCTGTACCTTTCTCTCTGTGTTTCTGTGGGTTTCTACCTGTGTCTCTCTCTGTATTCATCTCATTTATAAAGGGACTCCAGTAAGAGGATTAAGACATACCTTGGGTCATGCCCTACTGAAGTAATCTAATCAAAAGCTCCCACCTGGGAAGCAGATGTGTCTCAAGCATTTTGGGTGCCTGCCTACCACATGAGAGGTCCTGGGTTCGGTTCCTGGTGCCTCCTAAAGAAGACAAGTAAGACAGTAAGCTGATGCAATGGACTAGAGCGGCGAGCTGACGCAACAAGATGATTCAACAAGTTGACGCAGTGAGGTGATGCAACAAAGAGACACATATCAAAGAAACATAATGAAAGACACAGCAAGCAGGGAGCAGAAGTGGTTCAAGTGATTGAGTGCCTCCCTCCCACATGGGAGGTCCTGGGTTTGGTTCCCAGTGCCTCCTAAAAAGAAGACGAACAGAGAGCAGACAGTGGATGCAAACAACAAGGGTGGGAAGGGAGGGAGAAAGGCATAAATAAAATAAATCTTAAAAAAAAAAAGCTCCCACAGGAATGGATTAGCTCTAAACGTGATTTTCTGGGGTCCATAAAAGCCTCAGACTACCACACCCTTCTCTCATACAGGCAGTTTTCCATATTATTAACATCTTGCATTAGTGTGGTGCCTTTGTTACAATTCATGAAACAATATGATTATAATTATACTATTAGTGTTAATGCACTGTTTACATTCTTTTATAAAATTCTATGGTTTTTTTGCATGTGGTAACTTATAAACAACCTAAAATTTCCCTTTTTCCCCTTTTTGAATACATAATTCAGTACTGTTAATTACATCCTCAAAGTTATGCCTCCATCCCCATCATACATTGCCAAAAGTCTTCCACCACCTGAAACAGAATCTCTATACCAATGATACATTAACACCCCAATTCCCCTCCCCTTCTTGATCCTTGATAACCTGTACTCTAATTTCTGACCTCAGAATATGCTAATTTTGATTATTTCATGTAAGAGAGATCATACAGTATTAGTTTCTGTCTGTCTTATTTCACTCAACATGATATCTTCAAGGTTGATCCATGTTGTAACACACATCTGAACTACATTCTTTTTTTTAAATTTTTATTTTATTTATTTTTTTTTATTGTGGGTAAAAATCAAAATTCTCACAATACATACAAACATTTGCAAAATGATATATAAATATATATGCATATATGTGTATTTGCTTACAAAAATGTTATTTATATATTTATATACATATATTTTAAGAGGTGCTTAGATTACCCAAAAAATTACACGGAACCTACTGGGATTCCCATGTTGCCCACCTCCCACACCTCCCACCACAATATTCTATTTTTTATATATACCACATTTTGTTTATCCGTTCATCAGTTGATGGACACTTGGGTTGCTTCTACCTTTGGCAACTGTGAATAATGCCACTCTGAATATTGGTGTGTAAATGTCTGTTCAAGTCCCTGCTTTCGATTCTTTTGAATTGGGATTGCCAGGTCTTATAGTAAATCTATACTTAAATTTCTGAGGAGTTGCCATACTGTTTTCCACAGTGGCTATGCCATTTTACATTTCCACCAAAAATGGACAAATGATCCTCTTTCTCTACATCCTCTCCAGCATTTCTGGTTTTCTTTTTTATTTTATTTTATTTTAGTTTTTTAAATATTAGCCTCTCTAGTGGGGGTGAGATGGTATCTCATTGTAGTTTTTTTTTTTTTTTTTTTTTTTTTTTTGAGGTACCAGTGCCAGGGATTGAACCTGGGACCTCATATGTGGGAAGCAGCACTCAACCACTGAGCAACACCAGCTCCCCCAAGGTGTTTTTTATGTTTGTTTTTTGTTTTGTTTTTAGGAAGTACCAGGGATTGAACCCAGGACCACGTACATGGAAAGCAGGCATTCAACCATTCAAGTTACATCTGCTCCCTCATTAAGTTTTGATTTGTATTTCCTGATGGCTAATGACGTCGAGCATCTTTTCATGTGCTTATTGGCCATTTGTCTATCTTCTTTGGATAAATGTCTTCTTTGGATAAATTCAAGTCCTTTTACCATTTTTAAATTGGTTTGTGTGTCTTTTTGTTGTGAGGGGTAGAAGTTCTTTATCAATTCTGGATATTAAACCCTTATTAGATATATGGTTTTCAAAGGTTTTCTTCCATTGTGTAAGCTGTTTTCTACATTCTTGAATAAGTCTTTTGATGCACAAAAGTTTAAATTTTGATGCAGTCCTATTTATCTAATTTTTCTTTTGTTGCTCATGTTTTTGGTGAAAAGTCTAAGAAACCACCACCTATCACAAGGTCCTGAAGATGTTTCCCTATGTTTTCTTCTAAGGGTTTTATAATTCTGATTCTTATATTTAGGAATTTGATCCATTTCGATTAATTTTTATATATGGTATTAGGTAGAGGCCCACTTTCTTTCTTTCACATCTGGCTATGCAGTTGAAGAGACCAATCTCTCCCCCACTGAGTGGAGTTGGCACCTTTGTCAAGGATCAGTTGGTCAAAGGTGTGAGGGTTTATTTCTGAACTCTCAATTTGATTCCATTGGTCTATAGTTCCGTACTTGTGCCAGTACCACAATGTTTTGATTACTGTAGCTTTGTAATAAGTTTTTTTTTTAAGATTTATTTATTTACTTTATCCATTTAACCACCCCCCTTCCCCATCTGCTGTTTTGTGTCCATTCGTTGGGCAATTCTCTGTGTCTGTTTCCTGCCATCTCTTCTCATCCTCCTCCTCCAGTCTTAACCAGGATTCAATCCTGGAGACCTCCGATGTAGGAGAGAGGTGTTCTGACACCTGCGCCACCTCTGTTCCTGGTTTTCAGAGCTTTCGGAGCATCTCGTCTTGTCTCTCCCCTGTTACATCATCCTCTTGCTGCATGGCTCCCGGGGCCTGATGGCTCACTGGCACACACAGCCTGGCAGACCATGCGCCTTCTATATATATATAGAGAGATAGATAGATAGATATAGATATAGATAGATAGATAGATAGATAGATAGATAGATAGATAGATAGATAGATAGATA